>JAZGTI010001898.1:0-40094 GCA_036877585.1 Botia kubotai | reverse complement strand
ATTAAATAAATTACTCTTTACTCCACATGAAAGACCAATACTTTTCAACCCCCCACAAATCACCTTCTCTTTAGCGCTTCAGTATAATAGGTAATTTACTTGCAGTTTCCTTCTTTGTGTGCCTCAGTGCAGATATAAGTGTGCCTGCGTGCTCTTGCAGGATCTTCCCACAAAAGGGCATTGCAGTGCGAGTTGACTGTACTGCCTTTGCACTGGGGGTTCATTCACTATTCAATTCACAACACAAACTACAGGACTACGACGCCAGGAGAGAAACAGATAAACAAATAGCGCAACATCAGATACGCGCATAGGCGTTTTCATCCATAAAGATGGAGATTTTAAAATTCTGACAGTATTCTGAAGATACATATATGGTTAGGTTTATAAGTTTAAACAACACGCTAAGAGTTAAGAATCAGGATAATTATGCCCCGGACAACCCCAATGTAAAAGCCTTCAGATCATGTGGCGTCATGCTGCCTGCCTCAGCTGCAATATACGAACATTAACTACAGGAAACAAAAGGTCCATATGTCCACTCTACACTAAGAAGAGTGCTTTGTGAGAGTGACTGCAGAATGCATTATTTCCCCATGAAGATAGTATACAGTATAATAGCTTTAAATGCAAGACAATTCAACATCTTAATTGTCAAGGGGTGATTAATTGATCGTTTTGTAAAAGATACAATTTATTTCTCATAGAGAATAACTACTACAATATATATTTCATAAATTGGTTTATGTGTGCTAGCACGTATCAATATTTAATATACACTAAATTATTTAAAATACAGTGTTTCAATTTCAGAGTGGTCAAAGGTCTCGGCTTATTTTAGCCAGTATTTAAAATCAGTGCATGTGAACACTCAGTTTTTTAGAGTGTAAAAAAATTCAATTAATTTTCAATAAACTCTTCTAACTTTTAAAAAACGTTCTTTCTGTCTTTCTTTCATAACAACATTACTTCATAAACATTTCTTCTTATCAACATTTAATTCACAATCATTTTTAGCACATGAACCTATTGCGAATACCTGGAATGTTGAGTCTCACACAGAGAGAAAGTAGCCTTTGGTAAAGCAGACCATGTCAGCCAAAATATATGCGTCATAGGCTACACCTACAAATCTACATTATTTTGTGTGACTCTGATGGGTCTCTAGTGAAAATGAACAATGTCAGAACATTTAATTCAATGTTGGAGACAACGCTGGATACAGATGAATTATGCACAAAGCCACAAATCTTCTCACCCCAGTGTCTCTTTCAGCTGACAAGGGCACAAAATGGAAAACACAAAACATGATTTTTATTTTCCTTAAGTCTTAAGAGACATAAAGAAAAACAGACTACAAAATGTGGGCTCCAAAAGGGTGGAATTTAGTGTCTGTAGACACAAAAAGTAGACACAGGGGTCTTAAATCTGTAAAATTCAATCTACCATATGTGGCTGAGAATATCTGCATTCTTGTTGTAATGTCTGTAGAAAAGTGCACATAGTATTATAGGGAACTAATAATAATGTATCCATGAATGACGTTCTTTATCTGTGATAGCATTTGTTTTTTCAAAAAGACAAAAGAATGTGTAAAGACTTGTACAGGTCAATCTAATATAACAAATATGAACAAAAGAACAAATAATACCTGGGACACAATAACAGCAAATGGAAAAACTTATCATAAATCTGTTCCAGATCAGGGCAACATTATCTCTGACTAGCAAGACTGTCAGATACAGAATGCACCACACATCTAAACACAATGATCAACAATAAGGCTTAAATCCACAAAAACCTATAACCCTTGAGGGTACACAACAGTTCTAAACAGCTATTAAACAAACTGAAGTCTGCGAGAGGGTGGTCCCCTCAGTCAAAGAATGTATTGCATCAACTTGTAGTACGCTGTAGCAAATTAGCCATTACACAAGCACAAAGTCACCATAGAAAGTCTACCACAAGTGGCACACAGCTATGAAAAGCAAGCATTTGAAAGTTACTAAACACAACATGTATTTGGCAAACGACAATGAATAAGCGCTTTTAGATCTTTGATAAGTGGTTTGTGTAAGTAATTTTTTCTGTTTTCCTCCAATTATTCTAATCCTTAGAATTTTACCATGCAAATTGAGTCACAGTTTTGGGTCAGGATGGGTTGGCACATCCACAGATGATGTAAACGCTTTAAATGTTCAGGTACCATATTTACAAACAGGTTGCAAACTGAAAAGGAGCCTTAATGCTTTAAATGGCCTTTGTTCCTTTACGGATGTACCAAAGCATTGTGGGACATTTCCCTTTCCCAAGAATAAAAGTACAGCATGGATTCTTGTTTAGGTGGCTGGTGTGATAAAGCTGCAACTGCTTAGGTGGCACGAAGAAGGAATGTTATTGGGTGGAGTAAAGAAATACCACAACACTTCAGGTTTGCTGTACACTTAAATCTAGTAAAAGGAAGTATTTTGACGGGAGAAAAGAACACAGAGCAGAATTTATATTATGGTTGTATGGGTTCATTTTCTGAGACACTTTTCTAAGTTCTGTTGTTAAATGATTGAAAGGTTTAGTAAATGTAGTTTAGAGTGAAGAGTTCCTTTAAAAGATACAATAATAAAGTAGACCCACGTGAAATCTGCAGACAGAACTGTGCCAAAAGGTTCACAGATTTATGCGTATAACAGCTGGAAGACTTTTCACATGTTCTCAGCTACCAATAAGAATGTAGTACTATTAGCTCCTACTACTTTTTAAAAGTATTTATTTTTTATGAGCATGTTAGTAAGTGAATAAAAAAAGGCCAGTTAATTCAAATATTGCACATGTTGTGTAGCATAATGGCAGCTGTATTGCATTAATCTGGGCTGAAGTTCAGTCAAAGCACATCTGTGAAACAAACAGACAGGGAAGGGCAAGGCTCTAAAGAGCTGCTAACCACTACAAAGAGCCTCAGCTGCTACCCAGCCCCATCTGTGAATCCAACCACAAGACACAATCCACACAGAAACAGAAGACACAGAAGACAAGGCCCATGTACTGTAAACACATACACAAAGACCTTACATCAAGGGAATGGTATGCATTAAATACTGTAAAACTAGACCCTTAGTAGCAATATTCAAAATATATAGTCTCTATCTTAAATATCTTAAAATTATATAAAGATAAACTAAAACATTTGTGATAAACAAATAAACACACTGATGTTGTTGACACTGTATCTTCACTGCTGCATTTCCCCAGAGAGCCGCGTGAGAACTTCTTTGTAGGCCAGCTCATACCCGAGGTTTAGGTCTTTTGGGACCTCTAGAACTTCCTGTCTGCAGTAAGTCTGTTACCAGTGTAACCATGCTAACATGCTCCACATGTCCACAGATAGTGAGCTTTCCTCAGCTTCGAGTTCCCAGAGAGACTGTTAAGAGACCGTCAGCTGTAGCCCATGTGATCTGGCCCTCATCCCAAGAGCCTACAAATCAATTCTCTCTCTCTCTCAGACACACACACACACACACACACACACACACACACAGACAAATAGCAATATAAATCCTGATCTCCACCAACTGTACAGCCTATTAATGAAGTTAAAAATAATTAGATGCACTGACCTCATTTAAACACTACATAAAATGAAATTAATGTTTATTTGTCGCACTAAAAGATTTTCAATGGAAACACATGCATCAATATGACCTAGGATTTGTTGTGCCAATTAATAATATGATTGAACCACAGCGTGTCAGGGAGAAGTTGTAACAGAATCAATGTTCTGGTGCTAACTGGTGATACACCATTGACTTTCTCTATTTTGCTTTGCTGAAGAGAGCACAGACTTGTTTTTCTTTACTGAGGAGATTGTGTTGGACAATGTCTCCCTCTTATGGGCATTCCTGCCTGAGGAAACACAACATTCTTAAGTGCAATGGCTGAACTTTCTATTCAAACTAAAAATAACATCACATGTCTCTGCTTGAGTTTGCCTTATGCACGATCCAACCAAACATGTAATAAAAACAACCGCAAGTTTTGGGGAGGAAAGGTGTCAAATAAAGCCATGAAGCTACAGTCGTGGCAACTAGGGCTCCAGTGTTTTATGCTTCTATTTAGTGAGGTTTTCTTTCCAGTAAGGGAAAAAAACAGCTGTCCAGAAAAGCCACAGACACATGACAGATCACATTAGAAAAAATAACTCTAACTTCTGTTAACAGTAAACTATCATGTCTGACAGACCAGAGACTTTAGCTCCTAGGAGACTTGTAGGCTATATGATTTACGTTTTTTTTAAGTTAGCTGTCATCCAGAAGATGCTTGTTATTCAAAACAACTTACAGTAGAGTTGGGCATTGTTGTCCACTGGCTTGACTATGAACACAATAACTATCCTAATAGTTCAACTGTCACCCTTGGCCTTACCACTAGGCCTAGATGAAATCTGCAGACTTTTTCATGTTTTACACACACTGATTTTCTGGGAACAACTGTGTAATTCTGTGGATTCAAGAATAATAAAATTTAAGTTAAGCTAGTAGCACAACCCCCTTACTGTTAGCTAAAAGCATTAATCAAAATTGTGAAAATATTAACACACTTAGGAATGTGTAGGACTTTGTCAATGACAAAATAATTTCAACTTCAGTTTTCTACAGGAACAGGGGTTTTGCGGGAACAGATTCCATGTGGGCCTGCCTACCAGCACCCATTGACTCACTGTACTATATCTTATATAACAGTATAAAAGTATGGTAGAGGTAATGCAACCTCAAAGTGTATTTAGTTTCTCATCCACTAACCATCAAGACCCAGAGGGCTAGACACATTAACTGGTCATTAGTCTAGTCAGCTCCCCCTTAAGATAATGAACACACATCCAAGATGAGTCAGCAGGACACAAAAAGCTACATTCATTTCGCACCTTTTGCACTGTAACATTGCAAAATTCAGTCCACTTCCTCTGACATCAGACTCACGCACAAATGATGAGGCAAAATCATGTTTCACAGATCAAAAGAAAGATGAGTAATCCTTCCATTTCAAGGCTAGTAGAGAAAGAATTGTACTAACAGCAATATTATGCAATCACGCAGGTCCACACTTCTATTACCTTATTATCAGAGTATATTTAGTGCTCTTTGAAGAGGATGTGGTAGTTCATGAGAGGGAATTCTAAAATTGAGCCAAGAAGTGTGTTAATGGCATAGATAAAAATATTCTGAATGTTACAAGGGAATTTAAGTAAAACTATTTTACTTATTCATTTATTTTAGCAAAAGGCTGTTTTCATGAGGTAGATTAGTTGCTTGATTGTTGAGGTCTGGGCTCTAAAACTCTCTAAAATCTCTCTAACAGTTACTATTAATAAAAACATTATAGTAATAAATCTTTATTACACAAGTTCTAATCAGACCGCCCAACTGCATTGCAATTTTCAAGTTGTACTAAGTTACAAGCAATATGGATATTCAGGAGAAAGATATGTATATTCTGTATATTATATATATATATATATATAATGTATATATAACTGTGTAATACAGTATATATATGTATATTCTGCTTTTTCTGTGAAATAATTAGTACATCAGATTAGAAACTTCTTCCAACTATTTTTTATTTTTTTTTAAGTTTGTTTCATGCCAGCAGACCTTTATGTATTTAGCAAACACTTTTATCCAAGCAACTGGTACTGTTATTTGTTCCATTGTGTCATCCTCTGAGATTTTACAGGGCCCTGCAGACAAAGGGACGATGTTCAAAGCTGGTTATTAAACGTTAACAAATACCAGAAATTTATAAAGTGTGTAGCCACAAACCAACCCCCTGCTAACTTAAAAGCATAGATGAAATAAATTAAGGGTTGAACTTTTACTACCGCAATTTAGTGTTGGAATGCCACTGACAGGCAGATTACTAAGAAGGGTCAGAGAAAAACAAACAGTACTACAAAAAACAGACATTTTAATCTTGTCTTTGGAGACTAAAAATATCCAAATACTGACTTTGGGGGACAGTATTAAAAGTTCATCAGGTCAGAGTGAAGGATAGTCTTTAGGAATTAATTCTATTTTTATCAATGGAGGGCTAAAACGGATGGTATTGTGAGGGAATTAGCAAAAGTTCATGGGGTCTTGTGTCCAAAGTAAACTAAGCACAACCAAGCATGTTAACACATTATCAACAAACGCCCTATGACAATAAGAATGTGTAAAATAGCAACCTGAAACTATACCAAAAAAATGTTTTCCACTGATGTAAAAGTATGGAGTCTTTTTAGAGTGACTATGAAACAATTCTGAGTCAGTCTTACAGATCCAGGTATGTAATGGCTTGGACCATGACCAGCAATGACGTACAGTGCCTGTGTGAGACAGCCGTGGTCGTCATTGCTTTAAGAAAACAACCCGGTCATCTGTGTGTGAACAATGCTATGCTCCTTTGGCACATTGTGAGACCAAATCTCACGGATGAATAGAAAGCTGAATGAGAATGAAGCAAGACTGTAGATTCCATGAAACTTAATGAAAGCTGAGACTTTCAAACTGTTTACAGCTTCACTGTTTACGCTACATTTACTAGATTCAAACACACTTGTACAGTAAGTTCATGGGAATCTTGCTGTGTGAACATTCAGAATGAACATTAAAGTCCACAAAGACACACAGAGACAGTGTGGCAGAATAACTAACTAAAAGCAGCAACAATGCGATTTTAGATTTAGTAGCAAGACAGCAGTTCAGCTGTTTTTAAATACTGTGGTTTTCCCAGTAACGAGAAGCAGTTTAGCCTGACAAAACGCTACATTGCTGTATTTTTCATCACATTTTATTTGCGGCCACAGCTTTACAGCAGAGTGAACTAAGGCAATAATCAAATGTGCTCTGTCCTCACTCTCCTGTTGCATTGGGTAATCTGATTCATTCACAGTTCAGATAAAAGATTCACTTTAACTTTAACAGTTGTCATCCTAACTTAGATGTCTCATTTGATAGTTTGACACAAAGGTTTAAGAGTACAGTACAAATGCAAGTATCTACTGTGATAAGCAACTCAGTGATAAATTCAGAGCAGGATTATGCATGTCACGGTGTAAACACATTGTGTAAGACACACCGTGTGTGAGTCACTTCCTTTTTCCAGACAGACACAGGTACGCATGATCAGATCAGTCAACCTGAACTGTATGCCACTGACTGAAGGATGGTAAATGACGTTAACAGAACTCATACCTCTTGTCTCATCCCTCTCTGTCTGGAAGATATTCCTTCAGACAAACTAAAAGACAAACACTCAGCCTTCTAAAAACAGCAAGGTTAAATATTCTGGAACGGCACAATAATTTAGATAATGAAACTATGCCTTCAAGCAAAGAATGTTAACCCATTAATTTTAAGTAAAAGAGAAACAGTTAAATCTAGGATCTCTGAAATTATTCCTGACTTATTCTGATGAGAAGTTTTATTTATGACTGCTGCTGAAGATAGAGTAAGATCAGACATATGGAGTGATTTCAGCCTTGAAATCTGAGTGTATGTTTGGAATAACTTGCAGAATAAAATCTAATTGTCCAACATTTGTCCAGGTAACACAAATGTTTGTTAACAACTACGGCTGGGTGATAAACCTGAGATTTGATATCTCAGTATATCTTTTTAAAATTTTGACAGTTGATATATAATCGATATATAATTTATTGTCTTTTTGCACACCAAATTATTGTATTTTGTCTTGTGGTCGTTTTCTGGAAGCAAAATATATTGCCCAGCCCTGATAATAACATTAACAAACATTACATAATTCAATGAATATACATTTATATAGTTACAAATGTAAAACACAGACAGTATAGGGCGAGAAGATGGACCATTCATAGAACAATGAAAGGAAATAAAATACACCTCAATATTGCTGTTGTACAACTGAAAGTCTTAGCCTCAACTTACATTTACATTTAGTCATTTAGCTGACGCTTTTATCCTTGTCCTCATTTGTAAGCGACTTACAAATGAGGACAAGGAAGCAACTTCAATTACAATAAGAGGCAACTGTGAAGAAGAGCATAGATATAGACAGGTCTCAGGTATTTCAACACAGTATGAGAAGGATATATTTTTTTTGTGAACTTAACTGTGAGGGCTGTCTCCACGATGTAAAAATTATGTACATCTTAGAGGGTTTCTGTACCACTGTCACTTTTGACTAGTTTTCTTGGGAATGCACTATAAAAATAAAATAAATAAAATAGAATCACTATTTTAATTTTATACTAAAATTAAAACACTACAGAAAGGGATAAAAAATCCAAGGGAGATAAACATACATTCAACATACTCTTTATCAGCTTTTCTACCTTTTTC
The DNA here is from genome assembly GCA_036877585.1 of Botia kubotai. NCBI lineage: Eukaryota > Metazoa > Chordata > Actinopteri > Cypriniformes > Botiidae > Botia > Botia kubotai. Next base: position 31,740 of record JAZGTI010001898.1, on the reverse strand, counting down.
TTACCTTAACAGTACGACACGGACACCAGAAACCCCTAACAGAGAACACCCTAACACCCCTAACCCCTAACAAAAACATCACGTTCAATTGTATGAATAATGTCCATGTCAGCCCTGCATAGGTCTGATAAGATAAGAGTGGACATCTTGATGTCCTTGAGCTCAAGATTCTAGTCCTGAAATATCTGACATCCGGCTGCTGTGAACATCGTAGCCTCTATTTATTTATAGGAAGGAACATTCCAATATTAAAGGATGATCAGCAAAGTCAATGTCACAAACATGCAGTGTCTATTTCCAACATTCACTGTGTGGTGCAGATGTGCACTTTTAAGTGCTTTAGCACTATTGCATTGATATATAATAATTAATTAATAAGAAAGTAATTTGATCTGTAACTGCTGCATATTTTGTAACCACACACTGCATATACTAACATACACTAACATATTCATGTCGTCTGTTCATATGTAATTCCACATAATAACATTAAAACAAAACATTTATGTATGTCCTTGTTTTGCTACAGAAACATTTACTAAGATTAAGAACTTCAAATGAAAAGTTCTGCTAACATTTTTTCAGTCAGTAATTATTAACTGGATTGTTTTGCCGCTTATTTTACAATCACACTCCCTTGTGGTTTCTACTAATTCCTTGTGCAAGGCACAATCACAGGATGTTGTTCTCATTACTAAAAGGTTTTGGCAAATGCTTCTTGGGTTCTGGGTTTTGTTCAAACAATTCTAAGCAAAACAAACAATGAAGATAAAAAAATCCTCTTCTGAAAGCTTTTGCTACTGAAACTCAAACATCCTTTTACTTTTACATCCACAATTCAAACAACACTCAACGCACCTCTCTTCAGCTCTCACAGTTCAAGAGTGCCTGGCATACTAAATAAAATGAGCAAGGTTTCTATTACATCAGAGTGTGGATGATTATCCTCCTCTCTGGTTCCTCTTTACAGGGCAATCTGCCAGGGACAAGAAGAACCTTGGGCCCCAGTGCTGAAAGATTCCCTATTGTTCTCTGAGACCTGCTGGTCCTTCTAATATGCCTGAAGGGAAGTTTTTACATTTCTTCCAATATCAGCTCCTTCTTAGATTATGGCATGCATACTGCCTCATTCTGAATGTGGTAGTAGGAACTGCATGAGTCAAATATATAACTTTACAAATCCTGAGGAACCCAAATGTGCGAGTTGAATAATTTTAGAACCTTGAGCTTAAAACACTGACATTTTAATATAACAGCCGGTATGTCTGCGGAAGTTTCAGAGTATATGGACAAGTGCTTAAAGTAAATACTCTGGAGAGCCTGCCAATGGAGAAAACAGCACAATAAACATACAGAAATAGTCTGGAAAAACAGCAACTTTGTCTGTGCAAACAACCAGACTTTGCTTGTGGAAATGTGCATAACACATGTGCAAGGAAATCAAAAAACATGGAAACTTTGCATCAGGTGCTGTACATTGCTTACAGCAATATTGAGCAATTATCAAAAACAATCCAAGACTGAGTGTGTTTGTCATAATTCTGTTAGGAAAGCAGCAGCCAGTGTGAGTGGAAGGGTGTGTCTGTCTGCTCCAGTGCTGTGTTGACTACATCACTTTTAACTTCAGGAAAATCTATATGTGGCAGAATCCCACAGCAGGCAAACAGTGTGGTTTTAAACACAGTGTTTTAAATAGAATTAAAGGCAAACCAAAAAAATGTATGCAATGAAGTTGAATCTAAAAATTGTGCCTGACATTGAATATCCCATGCTTTGAGTGCGTTTTTGGGGATACGAGTCAAGAAACTATATTTACTCAGCACAACAACAGTGTCACTGCAGATCATTTAAACAACAATAGTTGTTTAATAGTTGCATAAAACAAGAGTTAATAATGAGAGTTAAAACAGGAATGTTTATCCGAAAGCCAAACTTGGACTAGAAGACAGAGTACATCACAGCAAATGAGCTGCAAAGAGACTGACACACCTGCTAAAACATTCATATATGGGAAAATGTAGGCCATATTCGTATATTAAAATATTATGAATAAATATTATTTAAAATGTTAAAAAATGTAATATGTAATTCCTAAAACACTAGAAACACTATCACTTTTCCAAAAAGGTTTACAATTATAAGAGTAAAATTATAATTATTATTATGTTTTTATATGTAAAGAATTTGAACTTCAGCTAAAAAGTAAACCTGTTTGTCAGTTTTTTAAGCATACATGGAAATAAAGACAAAATCCACTGACATTACTCAAAGTCTGTGAGGGTGAGACAATTTTTCCCATCACTGTATTTAAGTTCACTTAACTGATCCAGCCATCTTCCTTTCCCTTACCTACAAGTCTATTTGCTTTGTTTACCTGAGCCTCATTCTCACACAGCCACTGCAGTCCTGAAACTATAGTTTCATTAGGTCACCTATTTTATACACAATGCTGAAAGGGTTATGACATGTTTTTTTTTATATTTCATATTTACTAAAGATTTAAAAATACAAACTTATGTATTTTTAAAATCCTTTTTATGCCCTGATACCAATACAAGCAGGAAGCCAAAGTCATAAAGAAGACATGCAAATCTTTCTTTGGCTGTTAAAACAAAAAATCAAGAACCCCCAGAACATTTGAATTTTAAGGTAGTCAACAAAGGACTAGTCCATCACTAGCTGTTAAACATTAGCTACTAAAACTGACAGTCTTGTGCAATGCCTAAATAAACTGGTAAACATCTTAAGTATGGGCTGAGATGGGACTACAAACAACCAGTGATCCAAAAGCTGGGCCACAGTAGACGTGTTTTTTACTGATTACCTCTCAACCAGGACAAGATCCAGTCTGTCCCTGGTTTAAGATCTCTGAGACTCATAACCAGTGTGAATTTTTGACAGGAATATAAATCCTCCTGCTCAACAAATACTTCTGCCAAATTGTAAACATTCTTCTAGTCAGCAAGCTACACAGCAGGATGAGGACTATAGTCCCAAACCAAACAATGAACTCAGAGCAGCCCTAAGCAGCAACTGGGGCTCATAGCATTCAACGGCCACACTCTGAATGAGCCTCTTTCCATCTTACCACAGCAGGCTGCGTATAAAAAATAATTAGGGGTTAGACAGAGTTCTTCTTTTAACTCAACCCACTCCAGGATAATCACTTACAGATGCTATACAGCCCTCTTCCTATAGTGGGTGCATGGATCTAATGCGGTGTTAGATAATATCATATGTGGTGCCTCAATTATATAATTTGTTATGTATCTTTAACCCCCCAAAAATAGTGGCCTGTGAAAATACTAGTTTCATAGCCTACACCCACAATCTTTCTTACTCTTGTTGATAAAATCTATTTAGTTTATTTAATGCATCATAATCTACTACTTACCTTTTAATATGACTATACCCTTTTTAAATGTGAAACCATGAGTTGGGATCAGAGAATGTCTTAATTATTTTAGTAATGACACAGTGACAATAACAGAGGGCTATACAACCATGACTTTCCTACAGTCAGCTGTCCTCTTGCACACAGTGTATTGGAAGACCAAACCAGCAATGATTAAAATAAATGAAAGAATAGAAAATAATGTTAAAAATAAATACAGATCATGAAAGAATAAAAGTAAAACAAAAATAAATGAAGGACTAAATGTATTATTTGTATTTAAATTGTATTTGTTTAAATAAGTCATTAAGAATTTATGTATGTATTTATATATATTAATTTATGTATTTTCCTATTATTAGTTAGTTTTTTTAATTATTTTTGAACTATTGCAAGTTTGGTACTCTATAGCAGAAATCTATGGAGCTTTTATTTACCTGCGGGGTTTCCATGAAAACACTTTGTCTGAACTTTCCTCTGCGTATCTCCATCTCCAGCGCGGAGCCCCGAGCGATAGTGGCTCTCGCCGTCTGATTTCGACAAAACATTAGCGACTTTAAAGATGATCCTTAACTTTTGAGCAGCGCTGTTTATTCTCATAGACCTGAGACCCCTCTCTGAGCAGCAGTTTTGTCGGGAAACTCCACGTTGCAGCTGATCTCTGTCAAAGTCACTTTCATGTAAATCAGATGAGCAGACGGTACCTCCCGTTATGATTCGTTTAAAAAACAAAAAAGTTTCAAACAGTAGGATCGCAAACAGACCAACACGACTGCCCTCACTTTTCTAATCGGGACCAACAGCGCCTAAGACATGAATTAATTTTCAGCGATCAGTGTTAAACAGCGACCTCACTCGGCGCATAATCTGTATAGCAGCTACACGAGTTTAATCTATCTTTTTCTGAAAGGTTTGTGGTGTAGGTAAGTAACATTAAAAAAACAGTTTGACAAGAATAATCATAAATACAATAATGTATAACTTTTTAACTGTGATTTAGCGTTGCTTAATAAAGTTGGGATAGATTGAACTCCCTACATGTGGAGACTTTGATAGGAGGAATCCATTGTTGTTACCTGTGTCACTAAATTGTGCATCTGTGCAAAAAGAAGGTATGTAGCCTACAGAGGTGGAATTTCCACATAGACAAGTGACAAATGTGGAGATGAATGTGTTGTGTATCTTTTGTGAAAAAATATTTTTAAAGTGTTTATAGAAACACATGTTGTGCATTATGGGCAATTGTGTAAAATATTAGGAAGTACTATTTTATTTGTTCTGAAGATGTCAGAGAATCTCAGGCATCAGTAGTTTTGCTAATTACTGTTTCAGAAGTTTGTTTCTGTGTGGGCTCTTATGCATTGCCTCACGCTTTTGTGGAAAGTCCTAAACTCTCACAAAACTTAGCTGTCATTTGTAAATATGATTTTACATTAGGTCGTAGCTTATTTCAGAAGTTCACAACTGCTGAATTTTCTGTCTGCCTGTATACAAGCAATTCAACATCTTGTTTCTTTATACAGTTATTTAACCCTTTTAGTTGCAAGGTGTATTATGACACTCCAAAATAAATGGAACATAGATTTGTTTTTAACTTTGACATGAGTGAACAACAATTAAACTACACACTGCCATCTAGTGTTTTAAATGTGGATCAGACTTTAATATGTCACCTACAAACAAGAATGGCTGTTAGCTTTCAATATTTATATAATATACAGTATATTTGTTTAATTATAATATTAATGTATTTATCAAATTAAAGGTTTCTCTGTAGTATTGCAATATTGTTTTTGAATAAATAAATCAGTTTACATATTTTAAATTCTTATTTTAAATATTTTAAACACATAGGCTATATATAGGCTATATTTTTAATATTTCAATTTCATAATATCATATATATTTTTTGACATAATATAGCTTAACGAATATAAAACTTCTAAATGTCTTGTTGTCTTAATATGACCTTTAATTTTTTGTGTGTGCTTCAAATGTAACACATAGGTCCCTTCCTGAGGTGACTGTTACGGTGGAGGCTCCAGCACCCTCTCCATTGCGGCAGCAGAGGGATCCGTCACCGGAGTATTGAGAACCATATCCCGAACTACATTTCCCATCATCCTCCACCATCAGCTGATTACTTCCTGCCATCACACCTGACAACCATTACCCTCACCATATTTAAGCTGGACTCATCCTGCGTCTCATTGCGAAGTCTTGTTAACACCGGTTGCGTTTCTGAGCGTTATTTCTGATTGTTGTTCTGTGTATCGATTTGGATTGTTTGCCGATTGTTTTCTGCCTGCCTTTTGACCCCTGCCTGATTATCGTATTGCGACTGTTTTCTGCCTGCCCTAATCTTTGCCTGCTTAACATTTGATTATCTGCTGCCTGCCTCTGTGATTTTTGTTGTTGGTTGATTACGCCATTAAAACTACTGCAGATGGATCCTAACGCTTCTGAGCATAAGTCACAGTGACAATAAGAAGGCGATTGGTCACAAGGAGTGTACATGTTCTGTACTTCATGTACAAAATACAAAATAATTATTGACAACAGTATGAAGGTACATACAGGTTTGTTTAATAGAAGACCATATTTACGGTATTCATTATTTATTAGTTTTCCATTATTTTATATTTAAATATATAAATTCATCAGAAATTATATTTTTTTAGACTACTTTTGTCACGGATTCACTAGGCTTCACCCTCACTCCAGCACAATGCCCTTCGTCACCTGATTCACACCTGCACATGTTCCTCACTCCTTTCTAGATCTCCACAGTAGTTATTTTTCTCTGCCATCACTCTCATTGTTACTCCTCACTGTCACATTTACCTGAGCTCTGTCTGTCAGCAGCAACTGTGTGGTGTGCGCTCACCATCTTCAGAAGATAAAGAGACTGTTGTTATCATCAAACCATATATCTTCTGCTTCTGCAATGGTTAAACGATCCTCTGTCTCCTTTCTATACTTAAAATTATAACTTTATTGTCAATCACACTGAAGGAGTACAAGAAAGTAAAAGTTTCACTATTAATTTACTTACAAAGAAAGTACTAACTATAAATTCATTGACAGAATACAAAATAAAACGGAAGTATATTTTATTTTGTTTTAATTTTGGATTAAAATGATTTAAAAATTAAAACGACACCACACATTATCTTATTATAGATAATTATCTATAATTATCACTACATTATTATCACCACACAGATATTCTTTACTTTTTAAACCTTTTAAAGTCAGTTCAGAAAAGACTTAGAATGAGGAAAGCACCGGGGAGATGAAGAACACTGAAAACCACCATAAAGCATTTTTAGAAATTGCTGGACAATTAAACTCCAGCCTTCTTGGAAAATGTGCATTCACTGGAAATGGCAGTCCCCAGTTACATGGTTATAATGAAAAGCAAGAAATCCAGTTAGACTAGAACTAGTTAAACATGACTATAACATTCTGTTGACAAATGATTGATTACTTTTGAAAAGTGTATTCATTAGGGCTTTTTTTCCTTTATAATACACATGAAGACGGTTTAGAGAAACAAGTCCAGGTTTGTTTAATTAACACAGCAGATGCAGAGATAATGTGAAGGTTTATGGGAAATCTGATACAATGAGTTTGGCATGTGACATGTGTTTACCAAACTTTTAATTGCACTTTAGGCTTGATGCTGATTTTGAAAATGTATTAGGAAATGCTAAAAAATAACTAAGATTAATAAAGTGTAAAAGTATTGTTCATTATTTGACTATTATTTGACACATCAACTAACAGGATATAATTATTAGGCATGTGCAAAACTTACAACTGTGAGCCAGACACCTGTAAATGAATTTTTCAACTGTCCTACATTTTTAATTGTCTAATAGAAATGACCTGTGTGAAAAGAATGCGAACAATTAACAGACTTTAACTGTGTACTAAATTGTTATTCTGAGAAGAACAATGCTAAAAATAAAAAACCTATTAATAGCTTGATGAATACCAGATATCAGACAGCAGTAGTTTGACCGTAATGAGGAAGGAGGATATTACTCATAAGGAACTTTTTAATAATTGAGGATCATTGGTAACACAATGTAGTTTACTGTAAAATAGTTTCTAGGCAAAATAGTTGCATGTATACTATGGTAGGCCAAACCCTGCACTTGAATAAACAAGTAGAGTTGTTGACAGTAAATGATAAACACAAGAATGTCATGCTTGATTGTTATGACTGATCAAAATGATCTGAAAGAAGCATACAGCAGTTACAGTAAATGGCTCCAGGAAGACTGACATTTAAACCATTTTATATGTGCAGATAATACATTTAAAAAATACAATTACCATACCCTTTTTTAAATTGGTTATATCATGATGATGAATCTTGGCAGCAGTTTAATTACAGTATCATTGGTAATGTTGATAAAGGGTATTGTCATGCATAGCCTAGGGCAGCATACGCTGCCTTTACGCTTGTTAGTTAAAATGACAGGGTAACATATTTGATATGGATGGAGGTATGAAAACAGCAGCCACTCAGAGGAAACACCATTAATTCCACACATTTAATCCCATCTAACTTTCTACACATACAATGAAGGGCAATCACTACACTATTTAAGGAATCTTAAGGAACTGAACTAAACTGAAAGAAGTAAAAGTCATTGTGGTTTAATTTTATTTACTCAATTGTAATGTTATTTATAATTATGTTCTTTGTAATAATGTTTCTAATAAACATTAATATTTTGCATGATACTTTTATCATTTCTAATTTCCATTCAGACACTGTCTTGATATGATGTTATACCTCTGATATGCCTCTGTTAATATTAATATTATTTCTCAATAGTCATTAAATCAAAAATTGTCTTTTGCTTGAGAGAGGTAAGATGAATACTCTTATGCATGCTTAGATTACAGTAGTCATGTTTTCTAAGTTTATTTATATAGTGCTTTTTACAATTTTGTATTGTGGCAGGATGAGCTGAAGGTGTTTTTTATATCTTTGGTGTATCTTAATATAGCACATTAAAATAATGTGCTACAAATTCAAATGAATCACTTCATTAATTTTATGTTTTATCTTAAATATTAAGGCAAAAAAAAGAACAGTAGGGCTAAACTATGAATTGTGTATTCAGATTCTGATTAGCTTCTTTCCTGCACGGAAAAGTCATGATACCTGCACTTTGAAAGCTGGTCTACATCCTCGTTTTGACCACAGATGAAAGAAAATTGATTTAATTTGTGTTAAGAAAAGCTTACTATTCCTTTCTTAGTACATATACTGTAAAAACACAAGGAAATCAATTTTACTCTTATCGGAATCCAGATCTTTTTATTCATTACTAACCTTAAACAATAATTCTTAACTGTCCTATCATCTTACACCTATTTCTGTGCCTCATATGGGAGGAGCTACCTTTGTGGTTTTACGAGTGGAACATTGTTTAGTCTTAAAGGAAGTTAAATGGAAGTTAGCCTGACTGTGTAAAGATATAATCATAGACACAATCATAGTTTAAAATGTTTTTAACGTGTTAAAATGTGTTTTACAGTTTGTGCATCTAAATAAACAGAGGGCATCAAGATTACAATAAAGTAATTCCAAATTAGCAAACACATCAGATGACAAACTGGCCAAGAATAACACATTATTAATGGCTTATTCTTTATCAGTAAGGCTTTATCAATCAGTAAGGCAATGGCCAGCATAAAATGCATTGAACCATTTCCGAAGATGTTAACAGAAACATCATTACGAAAATGTGAAAGGAAGTTATTTTTTGGCCATATGAAGTTCCTGTTCCATTAAATCTTTTTGATAGCATTTTTTTGATAGCACCAGACAGCAATAGAATTTTAAAAAACTAAAACTATACAGTAAGTCATCATTTCTACATAATCTACTGATGTGATATTTAATTAATTTGTGAATTAATTTTATTATTCCTACTTTAGTAATTCTACTTCTTCAAAAAAGTACCCCAGTAGTAGAAGTATCCTAAAACATTCTTTTTCAGGCTGTATGGTACCATAAAGAACCTTTACCATCCACAGATCATTTCTATTGTACAAAAGGTTATTTGTAGTTGAAAAAATTTCTACTGATTATAAAAAAATAAGAAAGCGATAGTTATTTTAAGAATCTTTGACCTTTATTTTTAAGATTGTGGGGTCGCAGGGAGTGCTGAAGCCTGCCTTATTTCGGGTCAAGGCAGGAAACCACCCTGGCCAGTTATAGTAAAACACAATATTTTATACCCAGGAAAACACAATATACCCAAACAATAACATTATTTGGACCTTTATAATAGAAAATATGGCAGAAAATAAAATACATAATTATATATTACTATATTATCAGTAAGTACAGTACAAACCAAAATTTGGTTTCAACATAGCCTCAACTGACAGTTTTATACACATAAATGTATAACCTTGTTTCCCATTCTGATGTAGTGTTGTGTTTTAAGTTAATGTTATTTTTATTTGAGAATTTAATACATTCATTTGATTTGAAGTTACACAACTTTCCTGTAGCTCAGTGATTAGCGCACGGTGTTAACAGCGCCAAGGTCATGGGTTCGATCCCAGGGATTGCACATCTTTAGAAACAATGTATAGTATAATGCAATGTAAGTCACTTTGAATTAAAGCGTCTGCCAAATGCGTAAATGTAAAATACCTATGTAATTGAATCTGTATTGTATGTTTTTGCTACAAATAACAAAATTACACGTTGTTATTAAACTATGGCATGTTACAAAGTAGCTTCTTAAAAATAAGTAAAAAATAAAACACCATTTAAAATTTAGTTTGACTTCTTGAGGTTGATGACCAGCATTATCTAAAAATTTTTCTGGAAAAAATTTTCAGGTATCACTGATGGAAATCTAAGTCAAGATTGTTTGCAACACTGTTTAACCTTATCAAATGGCACTGTTGCGTGAGGTGTCTCTGTTGAACTTGGAGATTTCTTGATAAACAACCTCTTGACAAAATGACCAAAAAAACAGATGATGTGTCAACTGGGAATTTTTTTAAAAACTAATTCTAAACTACAACTAATTAACTTTATATCGGTCTATGGGTGTGAAAAGCAACCAAGCAGGGAAAAGTTAATAAAAACTGATAGAATGTGAGTTAAAGAAAAAGTCCCTTTTGTCACACTCACTAACCCTAAAGCCACCCCTAACCTCTACACCTACCTATAATAACACAGTAACAACATAGTAAATACAATACATCACATGCGTAATACAAAGCTTTATTAAACACAAGTTTTAAATAAAGATGACCCAACCCCAATAAAATAATAAAGTGGAAAGCCAGAAGGAAATGTAATGTAAATTCCTTTTATTCATACAATTGTATGGAACTGTTGTTCTTGCTTTCTGTTTGCATGTAGATTCCATTACAGTTCACACCCAGACGTCATGGAAAGCAATGGTCCACCCAGTGTGGTGGCATCCCTAACTGGACTATATAAACGGATGCTCAAACAGATGCTTAATAGCAAATTAGTACTGCAGAGTATAGCTACAGAGAAATCTAATACTTCAAGAAGGTAAATGCTTTTTATGTGTTTATTCTTTTTATTATCCTGGGATATTTTGTTAGAAATGTAATGCATGTATTATGTTTTCCTCAACTTGTCTTTTGTCTTAATCTTATTTATTAGATACTATTTTTGTTGTATGATTATAACTAACAATAGCATTATGGTAGCTTTCATAGATATAAATAAAACTATAATATTTTTACAGGATGGGAAAGCAAGTCCTAACTTCAAGTATTGTTAAAGACAATACAACTGTGCCATCCAAGGTGACCAAAATGTTATATTTGGCTCTTCATTTTGCCATCTTATATTTTGCTAATCAGCTTGATTAACATGTTGATATTTGCTGTAGCTTTGGTCAGTCAATCGCCCAATGCGATGCCCATTCGCTGTTCATTTGAAAAACTACAAGGATGGCTCAACCCATCAAGATACACTTCACCAAAAAGCAATTCAGGTAATATTTTTAATTACCATATGATTAAAATGTAAAATAAAGACTTCCGTTTGCTGCACTTTTACCAACTTTTGGTCTAGCACGTGTGTGTGTCAACCTAACACAATTAAGTGCATCATGGTGTCATCAATTCAATTAAAAAATTAAATACGGTTTATTTTCTTTTAGTAAAATATTTTAATGCTTACGATTATAAATATATTCAATTTCTTCTTCAGAATACGCCCTGCGATTCAAAAACCTGCGAGGGCTCCATAATGAATCCCAAATGTCTGATACGCTGTTCACCCAGTAACGCACCTGCCTCAGGGGATATCCTTACCCAGGCAGTGGATTTCATTGACCAGTACTACAAATCATTCAAAATGTATGAGCCTTTTTTTTTCAAACAAACCGTAATTGAGTAACATTTCAAGGGCCATTGCACTAATTTTACATTTAATATTTACTACCTGATTATGTTTGTAAAATGTGACGTGTGAGTTTTTTATGTGGGCTGTCATCACGCATGAGTCATGTTGAGATAGGTGGAGATTATTTTCCGAGAACATTCATAAAAGTATTCTAACGAATCTAACAAACCATGAAAACAGAAAACAAATCTTTGATGCGAACATTACAGTGGATTGATAAAGTTGAGTAATTCATTCTTACCTTTTACTCAGCCCGACTCCAACTGAACACCAGGCTCGGGTTGACAGGGTGGCACTGGAGATCGCCCTGACCGGGTCCTACACACTCACAGCAGATGAGCTCGCGTTTGGAGCTAAACAAGCGTGGAGAAACGCGCCGAGGTGCATTGGCAGGATTCAATGGTCCAATTTACAGGTTTGAGGTTTTATTGACGCAAATTAGGTTACGCACTTCGACAGACATGTATTGTGCGGTTATAGAAACAAATCGTTCTGCTGCAGGTTTTCGATGCGCGTCAGTGCAAGACTGCCGAGGACATGTTTCGCGCCATGTGTACTCATCTAAAGTACGCCTCCAATGGAGGTAACTTAAGGTAGGCTGTACTTACGGTGTTTGTTCACTAACGTAATTTAAAACTGATGGGTTACACCGATTTTGTGACTGATTTATCATGTATTGTTTAACAACGACAATGCGATGACAAAGTCTAAATTGATGATTGCCTTTATTTGTATAACAGATTCATCAGATATTTTCTTTTTAGTAATAATTAATTGGAATAAATCTTAAATGTTATCCATAACATCTATACATAACATCCACAACATTATAAATACAATTCTAAAATATAAGTATAGTTTAAGAATTAGATTTTATAAGGTACAGGAGACTATTTATAAATTATTAAATTACTTCTTTACCTGATTTGAATAAATTAACTACAAGAACCTAAACCACTTTCTACAAAACATGTTTATTACCCTAAAAACATGCTTGTGTGTTTATTGTGTGTGATAAAATGGAAAACAATTGGTTTTAATGAGTTTATTCCAGTCAGATAATTATAATTAAAGGTCATATTAGGTAGAAATAACTGCTTAAAATGTTCATGTTCACTTTATAAGGTTTATAATGCCTCTTTTGTGTTTGGCAGGTCTGCCATTACTGTGTTCCCCAAAAAAACAGATGGCAAGCATGATTTCCGTGTTTGGAATAGTCAGCTTATAAAGTATGCTGGATATCAGATGGAGGATGGTAGAGTTTTAGGGGACCCATCAAGTGTAGAGTTTACACAGGTAACTACTGGTGATTATTTATATAGTAACCCCAAAGTAGAATAATGTTCTAGTTTGCTATTTGCTAAATGCTGCTCTTCTGGTTCACTTTTATACATGAGTCTGTATTACATCATTGACATTTTCAAGTCTTTACCTCTAGTAAGAAATAAACAGAAATTATGGTTACTGAAAAATTGCTTATTTTACAGGTGTGTATTCAGCTTGGATGGAAACCAAAGTATGGCCGCTTTGATGTGCTTCCACTTATCCTGCAGGCAAATGGAGAAGACCCTGAAATGTTTGATATTCCAAAAGATCTGATTTTGGAGGTCCCCATAGAGCATCCACTGTGAGTGATATGGGTCATTCCAGAGAAGGAAGGGAAGGGGGTTAATGAGGAGAGTGTTTTATTCAGTAAATTTGATTAACTCCTTGATTGGTATTTGCTCACTGTAGTTTACTTCAACATAAATACAACACAGACAATTAGCAAAAGAATTACATTTTCAAATTACAACAAGGGTCAAAATAAATCAGAAACATTGTAAAAATATATATTTGGATTTATGTTTGGCAAATTTACAATCCAGTGCATAATCACAATCTTCCCTTGTTAAAAAGGTCTAAAAAGAAAGTCTAAAAAGATTTTTAATTATTTGGGTTTATGGGTACAGTGTTTAACAGTGTTATATTCCATGTTTTTTAGGTACGAGTGGTTTAAAGAGCTTAACCTCAAATGGTATGCAATTCCTGCAGTGGCAAACATGTTAATGGAAATCGGTGGTCTAGAATTCACAGCATGTCCTTTTAATGGCTGGTACATGGGTACAGAGATTGGAGTGAGGGACTTCTGTGACATTCAGCGCTACAATATTTTGGAGGTGGTTCTCTCTTAACGTATAATGTCACCTTAGCAAATCATGAGGGAGATTGTTGAAATTACCAAAAAGCACTTTGTCAAACAGAAGCCATTTGGTTGTTTAAAGTATTTTTTGTTTAATGTCCTGCAGCGTGTTGGACAGCTAATGGGCCTAGAGACACGGAAGCTGTCTTCACTGTGGAAAGACCAGGCACTGGTGGCTATCAATGTTGCTGTAATTCATAGCTTCCAGGTAAAGTGTCCTTACACAGATTTTTTTGTGACCTGTAGAACAAGGGAAAATGTCAAATATTGATAAGCATATAAATTCTGTTAGATGTCTCTCAAGATCTCTGATCTGTCATGTCAGATCTCAAGGTCCTCAACATGGTTTTCAGTCTCACTGTTTTTGTATTTGATCCGATGTCCTTAAAAACGTTTGTAAAGCCTTTCCATATCCCAAAAGTCAGATATATTATAAATACGTTTCTCTTGTTTTTCGCTGTGCAGAAAAATAAGGTCACCATCACAGACCACCATTCTGCATGCGAGTCCTTTATGCAGCACATGGAAACAGAAGTCCGTGTGCGAGGAGGCTGTCCAGCTGATTGGGTGTGGCTGGTCCCACCCATGTCTGGCTCCCTCACACCTGTGTTCCACCAGGAGATGCTCAACTACATCCTCTCCCCCTTTTTCTATTACCAGGTAGCAACCTTTGTGATTAATGACCTGCTATATCATATTATTATACTAAAAACACTACATGGCGTCCAATCCACCCATGTATAGACATATTAGGAAAATGATTTATCAATACATGCATTGCCTGGGAATTAAATGCAAGGCCTTTGCAATTAACACACTACCTGTTGAAAGAACTTCAAGTAATGAAAAACTGTGGTGTTTTTTAAGACTGATCCATGGCTAACACACAAGTGGAAGGATGAGAAGAAAGCACTCAGGAGAAATAAGATTAGCTTTAAAGGACTGATAAGGTATCAACAGACCAGACACTTCCCCAAACATAACTATATCATACCACATCCCTGTCAACAACCGATGCCATTTGTAAAGAAATACTCCAATTCTCTTTTTGCAGAGCGGTGTTTTTTTCTCAAACACTCATCAAAGCAGTCATGGCTAATAGAGTGCGCTGCACTGTTCTCTATGCTACGGAAACAGGGAAATCACTGACCTTTGCCAAAAAACTCAACTCCATGTTCCACCGTGCCTTTGAATCCAGGGTAAGAAATGCTCTGTCCGAAACTGTTTATGAAAAGCTTTTAATTTTGTGAAATTGTGAAATACAGTAGCAGGGTCATGAAATAGCTATGATTTAAACCTATGAAACCTTTAAACTGGTTATTCCTTTGTTTTCTAATACAGCTAATTTGCATGGAAGACTATGACTTCAGCGAGATTGAGACAGAGAGCCTTCTGATGGTGGTCACAAGTACTTTTGGTAATGGAGAGAGTCCTGGAAATGGAGTGGTATGTGCATAACTATACAATAAATTATAACAGGCTAAAGCCATTCAGATTCAAAGTTAGATTTTGTTACACTGCAAACAGCTTCAATTACATTAATATTTTCTTTTCCTCAGAGCTTCAAAAAGCAACTTTTCAGCCTGCAAAACTTGAAAAACAACATCAGGTTTGTAGTTTTACACAGTGACGTTTTTGTCTATAATTAATTACCTATAGATATGGTGTTATAAAGGAACAGCCCTGTCATCCTCCTCCCACTATAGGTACAGCGTGTTTGGCCTTGGCTCACGAGTTTACCCACAATTCTGTGCATTTGCCCATACTGTGGATGACAAGCTCACTGAGTTGGGGGCCAAGCGTCTGACTGCCACTGGGGAGGGAGATGAACTCAATGGGCAGGATGAGGCTTTCTCTGCTTGGGCTTACATTGCCTTTAAGGTGGGTAAGAGGTTAGACCTCAGTATCATGGTACAACTGAACAAATAAAACAAATATCATTACAGAAATTAGCAACGCATTCTGTTAGATAAATGCATCATGGTTTGAAAGACATCTCTGTTTACAATTGAAGGATGCATGTGAGGAGTTTAACATTAAAACACAACTGAAAGCGGCTGAGCAACAGTCAGACTGCTGGGACCCACAGAGATACAGAGTACAGCATGTAGACAGTTGCAAACTGGACTATGTTACAGGTACACCTCTACTGAGAACCTTATTCATACCCTATTTATTTTAATAGAAAATAAAAGTCAGTTAAATTGTCAAAGATCCTATCACAGAAAATATTTTTCTGTATGTTTTAGGAAATGGATTTTATATGAATGTTTTGTTTTACAGCACTGTCTGCTCTACACTCTAAAACTGTGTTTCCTATGAGTCTGAAAAGAAGACAAAAACTGCAGAGTTCCAAGTCGAGGTTTGCTTCTGCTTCTAACTTAACCCACATACACTTTTGGCCATGTTTTTTTATTGATTGATTCATTTTTGTATTCTTTTTCAGTCGTTCCACTATCCTGGTTGAGCTGGAGATGGATGGAAACACAGAGGCTTTGGACTATGCTGCTGGAGATCATGTGGGGGTTTTTCCAGAGAATTCTTCAGAGCTTGTGGATGGTATTCTGAAGCATCTCCCAGATGCCCCACCAACAAACCAGAGCCTTCACCTGGAGGTCCTCTCCGACTCTACCCATGGTAACCATCACTAATGGCAGTTAAATAATGATAAGCTACTAGTTTGTTAAGCTAGTACAGTTGAAAAATGATTCTGTCAGGATTTCAAAATGGATTTTTTTCTGTGGTTTCTTTCAGAGGAAGTCAGTTGGCAGATGGATGAACGTCTCCCTGCTTGCACTTTGGTTCAGGCTCTTACATATTTCCTGGATATCACTACTCCACCCTCACAGAGTCTACTGCGCAAACTCTCCACAGTGGCAGGTCATGAAGAGGATCAAAAACGACTAGTGACTCTTGCATCAGTAAGTAAATGAAATGCCTCCTTAGTAAATAGCACAACAGAAAATAGTCAATTGGCTATAAGCCTTATCCTCATCTCAGTTATGATAGTAAGTGTGGTGTGTAATTCTAAAGTGCCTGATATAAGAAGTCTAATTACTTTGTAGAATGCAACTCGTAACCCTTAATAAACATTTAAATAAGAGGCTTATTTAACTATATTGCATTAAAATTCATATGTGGATATATTTATAGTATGATCCCTTCATTCTAGGATTTCCAGGAATATTCTACATGGAAAGATTTCCACAGGTCAACCTTCTTGGAGGTGCTTGAAGAATTTCCCTCTCTGAAAGTATCAGCAGCGTTCCTTCTCAGCCAGCTTCCTCTTCTGAAACCCCGTCTGTACTCCGTCAGCTCCTCACTGGACCATCATCCAAATGAGTTACACCTCACAGTGTCTGTGGTCGAGTACCACACTCAGGGTATGATGCCTTGTATGCACAAATCAAAGTTTTAACAAATAACTTTGTGAAGATGTGAGACGTTTGTTCTGTTTAAAGGAATGGAATTGATGTTCTTTATTTGCTCTTATTGTAGGTGGACAGGGCCCACTGCATTTTGGCACCTGTAGCACATGGCTTAACACCATCAAAAGAGGACACACAGTGCCCTGCTTTACTCATCGGTACTTAAAGTGACAGCTTTATGAATCTGAATACATATATGAATATTTTTTAATGCAAAGTAGCATTTGTGGGAATGACTTTAATCTACACAGTTTTTCTGATTTGTTTCCTGCTCATTTTCTCAGCTCTGGTGGGTTTCATCTCCCGGCAGACCCCAACACTCCAGTTATTCTGATAGGGGCCGGGAGTGGAATTGCTCCTTTCCGCAGCTTCTGGCAACAGCGTATCCATGACACAAAGAAGAAAGGTAGCCTATGTTACCTGAGGTTGTTCAATGTAATTCACCTAAAAGAATGGCTTACTTATAGTTGGCTCTATTTTAATGTTCTTCACCCGTGAGAATAAAAATTAAGAATAAAGATTCTTCACCTGTGAGATGCTGAGCTGTTATAGAAAATAGTTATCTATTAGTTATGCTAGTAAACTTGCTCCAATATGTTTTTAATTGCTGTATTTGATTGTCTTATTTTTAGGTCTAAAATGTAGTCCTATGACACTGGTATTTGGATGTCGTGATTCAAAAACAGATCATCTTTATAAAGTGGAAACACTGAAGTTAAGACTTGATGGCATTCTGAGCAACATCAACACAGCTTACTCTCGCCAGCCTGGTAAAACAAAGGTATCTATATATCAAATATAGATAAATATATGAGATACATTAAACATATAAAATGTATTTTACCTGAGTTGTCTTCCATGTTTTGGAGCAGATGTATGTGCAGGATGTCTTGAGAGAACAGCTGAGTGAAAAGGTCCTGGAGGATCTACACAAGAACACAGGTCATCTATATGTCTGTGGTGGCATGAACATGGCCCGTGATGTTGCCTGCACTTTGCAGGAGATCCTGACAAGCAAAACGGGAATGACCACCACAGAGGCTGGAGAATATTTGGAAAGGTTAAAGGTGAGCTTTCAAAATCGTGGAAAAATGTTAGATTACCTGTTTCAGATCCTCAAACTAAAACATGTTTACTTCACACTGGTATGCATATAGTAAACTCACCATCATGCTTTTTGTTGGCAGGTTGAGAAGAGATACCATGAAGATATTTTTGGAGCGTAATGGCAGAGATTTGCTACATAATGTCTTGTTTATAGACTGTAATATAACTCAGTTTTTTGAGGTATTAAGAACTACTTTGTTTGTGATTGTATGATATATATATATATATATATATATATACATATTCTGCATTTATATTATGGTATAATCTTATGTAAGTATTATCTGTAAGTATCTAGTTTGTTGACTCCTCTCTGGCAAAATTAACATTATCTGATGATTAATTACACAGGTAAAGCCCATACAGTATGGTGGGCAAAGTGTTTTAAAATACTCTGTTTAAAGAGGAAAATGTATGACTACTTTTCAATCCTACTATTATAAACAGCATAATATTAATGTGCTATGTTCCTTAGTAATGTATTAAGGATCTAAGATCAAATTTTACAAATTGCTTTATGGACAAATCCTTTACTTATTGAAAGATTCTGCTTATTTTGACATCGTCTTATTTCTTCTGTATACTTTTTATTACTTCATGCTGTGTGTGACACCTTCATGTCCTGTAAGTTAAATATCACCAACATTTAATAATTTGTGTTTTTGTGATCTTTAATGATATATTTTTAATAGTTTTGTTTAACAAATTTGACTTACTACTGAATAAAATATAGGAAGAAAAAATTTTCACCATTTATTTATTCATTTATTTACAAAAAATACAAAAAATAAACAGTCATGTCTGATTAAAGCCTCCTGCACTGTCATGTTCCCTATGATAAAAAAGTGATAAAATTATTTAAAAAAAGATCCGCAAATTCATAAAATTCCAGTGACATTAGACATTGTTAGGCAAGTCTAATTATGCAAGTTTACTCTTTTTATGTAAATGCTTTCCTTAAACTTTAGCAATGATTTGTGAAATTACAGGGCTGAAAACAAACCACTGGGTCTTTATTTACGATGAGTCTTCTTAGTTGCAGCTTCTCTACGACCTTGTTTCAAACCCTTTGTATAAAACAAGACATTTCTGATTAAAGCAACGCAATTAAGCAAAGAAACTATACTATAGTTTTATAGAAAATTATAAATAAATAGTTGTAGTTACATTAAATGCAGACTGACTTTGTAAAATACAAGATAAATAACCATACCAAGTAATATCCTGTGTGATAGCCACTCATGTACCAGGAAATGAGCATACTGCCCAAGGTCTCATCATCCTCCAGGATGTCTGGACTCATTCGAGGAGGGGGTGGTGGGATCATCTGGGTCAATATTACACACAGATTTTCATTACAAAAAAGCTTGTTCTTTAAAGAGCTTCATGTTTGTAAATGATTATAGTAAATATATACACATGGTTTCTACAGGTTTTATGAAGGAAAGATTAAGATGAAGTCTTTTTAAGATCAAGATAAGAAAAAGAAAAAATGGAAGGAAAAAATATGGTAATGGCAGTATGTTCTCTGTGTAATGTTCAGGAAGAACACAAAGCGCTGTATTTTACAGCAGCATTTCAACACATAAAAATACATATGAGTTTTGATAGGTTGAACAGTAAGCTTGATATACATTCCCCAGTATGGCCTTTAACCACCCTGTAAACCTTAGTCTTTCAGCCATTTAGCCTAGAACAAACACTTTCCTATTTCTCCAACAGGTGAATCCACCTTCTAATCGAAGCATACTTCCCTAAATAGGGGCATCTGAGCATGTTTGTCAAGTTCTTTTATGGGTGACTGACAGATGAAGCAGACCACACGGCCATTTGCGGTGCACTGTTCACTGAATATTGAGTGAACTAATCTAAGATGTGAGGCACATAAATGAAGCTCTATCTTCACTTTAAAAGGAAACGAAAGAAAAAAAAAGTCATAACCATAAGAATTTAAGACTGCTCTGATTTAAGACATTTTAAGGTCTTAATTCACAGAAGGGTGAATTAAAACTTTTTACGACTCATGAAACCCTGATATATGTACATATATATGACAGAATAAACATTTAAGAAGCATGTTTATAGATCTGAGAAAGTCTACTAATCCTTCTTACCGGAGGACCAGGTGGAATCATGGGAGGCCATCCAGGTAGGAAAGGCCCAGGGCTTTCCGATTGTCTACCATGCGCCTAGAGAAAACATGGTCCTGGTAAGCATTTATTTTTATTGTGAAATGCAATATAACTTGTAATTTAAAATGATCAAATTCAGCAGTCTCTTTACACACTTCAAAGTCTTATCTGATCACAAGTATTCACCCCTAGTATTTATATGCACCTCAAATGCATCTTGTTTGACCACTGGATTTAGTCATGGTGAGGTTATGTGATTACATTGAATGTTTACACTTATTTACATTCAATCAGCTCACTAAACATTAATTCAGTGGTCCTCGAAAATATATGTACGCTAAGAAGCACTACTGCATTTTACTAAAATATTAATCACTAAAGTATAGTACTTTGGTTGATTTTGGGATTGTTACCTTACGGTAATGAGATCCTGGCGGGGGGCAAGGAGGGAAACCAGGAACCCAAGGTGGAGGTCCCATGGGAGACCTGCTTTTAGATTTGTGTTTCTGAGGACCTGACTTAAGCGGGGTAAACGATCTATCACTCTCCTCTGTCGAGGACTCAACATCTTTGACCTGCAATTAGGCAGCATAACAAATAAACAATATTAAAATGCATAAAAAAACTCATAATAATAATCACAAAAAACAGATCAAATGTATAATTTTAGACTCTGCACATCATGGATTACGCACATCTGTTGTTTTTTGAGCGTTTTCATCTAAATCTGAACCTTCTGTCAGAAGGTCACTCATCTTCTGTTCCTCCTCATTACCATAGCCAGTATAAAGGACGACACAGGTGCCCCTTTCCTGGTCAACTGTGGAAATCGTGGCAGCATACAAGTTGCCATCCTCAGACCAGTATGCATAACAGGAATCCCCAACTTGCCACTACACGACACAAACATTTCACATCATCTACGTAAGCCTATATCGTCTGAAATTTAACTAATGGCACGGTTTATAACTACCTCTTTATCAGGCTCTGCATTGCATCTTTTTCTGCTTTTGATTTTTTTGTTGTTTTTTCGCTTCCTTCCAGGGTTGTCTTTCTTACAGGGTGTCACATTATTTTCTCCCTTCAATGCACTCTGATGAACAAAGGAGCAGGTAAGAACAAGAACATCATAGTTACTGAAAAAGCAAAAGCTTGGTATTATGATGCATGATCGCGTGTCTTCAGAGTATCGGTTATAATTACATTACCTTGAAGGAAGCAACTGCTTTATCATACGCTTTAATTAAAGCTGTGTCGTCCCAAATATCAGAATCATCACTCTAAACAGAGGAAAAATAAAGTTAACCATTAACCTCTGGTACAAGTTGTGTTCTAAATCTTTCTCGTACGTAAAAGCAAATCCACAAAAGTTCTAGCAAATTGGTAATACTGTAAATACTATAATGTAGCCTTCGTATAATACAAGCTAGCTACTTAGCAAACGGAATCAACTACAATAATAACTCGTCGATTGGTTTAAAATGTTTCAAGCGCTCACCTGACCCGTTCCACGACAAAAGATGACTTCTTTATTTGCCATCGGAATTGTACATTTAAAAATGGAGCTGGAGAAATATTGTCCAACCGCAACATGCGCCGCTGATGTACGACAGATGCTGATGACGCTCAAACCCTGCGACACGTCAGACGTTCCTGTTGCTTAGCAACTCAGCGCGCCGTGTGAGCTTCGGCTTTTCAGTTTACCTAGTTCCCCACGCAGTGCTCGCTATACTTTCAATATATTTAGGTATTGGTAATAGTTTAAATTGCACGTCTGGAGGGCCTTAATGACAGTGCTGTATATGTACAAAGCAATTCTACCTTTAACAAGCAGGCACGTATGCATGCATACATCGCATGCGATTTAAGTTTTTAATTTATAGTACATGATGTGCAGAGAACATTTGACAGGCCTGCATGTTGCTTAAAAGATGGAGTCATAAAGCTAACTTAGCTAACGTTGTCAAAACTTGATAACGTGATATTGAAATAACATTTTACTTTAATTGATGTAAAAAAAACAGCCGTTCTGGATATCAACTGGCATGTTTCCCCAAGGGTTTATCATCCGAATGTTTATCAAATGAATGCATGTTAAGTCTGTGGAGTCTACTCAGGACAGTGCAGCTTTAATTTTCCATTGCCTGAAACTCACATTTGCATACCTTAAATATCTATACCTTTACACCTTTAAACCACTTCATAATGTTCGTACAGCCGCCAATATTTAGTAATGATTTAACATCCTGAATATCAGGAATTCAAAACAATCACAAAAAGTTTAGCATACGAGACAACACTAATTGACTGTTTTTTAAGTTTACTGTTAATGTCAAAAAACAAACATAAACACAGAACAAGTCCATAAAGTTAGTATATACTGCCCAAAAGGCAAAAAGGAATCCTGCACATCCAATCCTTACAAAACCAGATTTACATTCTGAAGACACCAAAGCGTGTTTTCTGTGTGGGGGCATTCAAGGCAGCACTCAGACTCAAGCCCAGCACAAGGCGAGTGTCGGCAGGGTCAATGATTCCATCGTCCCACAATCTAAATAAAATAGTTAAAGGAAGGAATAAGAGACAGGAAGGCATGACAAAGGAAGTAATATGGAAATTTATCTTTTTTATTTAAATCAAGGCTACTACTTACCTGGCACTGGAATAATATGGATTTCCTTCCTCCTCAAAGCGTTTGATAATTGGCTCCTTCATTGCAACCTCCTGCTCTGCTGTAAACTAAAAAATAACCAAAAACATACAGTATATTCATTAACAGTTTTTTATTCCTCTGAAAAATTAATTAAACATTCTGGAAAATGACAAAAAAAATGTTATTTTACTGAGTGTACTAAAGTTCTTCATTTCTCACCTCCTTTCCTTCCCTTGCTTTTTGATCCTTAGTTATGGTGGCAAGCACAGTAGCAGCCTGCTCTCCTCCCATCACAGAGATCCGTGAGTTAGGCCACATGTACAGGAACCTGGGGCTGTGAAATGCACACAAGGTCACTTTAATAAATGGGGTAGTTTACCTTGTGCAGTTATACTATGTTCTTATATTGGTTAGAAGCCCTGAACATTTTTCAGTCTACTTTTAGTATCTTTAAGCAAAACAAATATAGAAAAAGAAATGTGTTCATTAGCGAGAAAATGTACCTATATGCTCTTCCACACATGCCATAGTTCCCTGCACCATATGATCCTCCAATGATAACAGTAATCTTAGGCACACTGGCACAAGCCACAGCGGTCACCATTTTAGCTCCATCTTTAGCAATACCTCCGGCCTCATACTCCCTGCCAACCATAAAGCCTGATAATAAAAGAGGGTCAGAGATGAATACAGTGACCACTTCACTGGTAATAAAGAAAGTGAAATGAAATAATGCTTTTAGGAATATATTTTTGTGAAAAGTGATTCAGTGTCAGAGAAACTTTGTCATTAAATTTATACAATGATAAAGTATGTTGACCTGTAATATTTTGAAGGAAGAGGAGTGGAATGTTTCTCTGACAGCAAAGCTCAATGAAATGAGTTCCCTGTAAAACAAAATAACTATTTATATTACAAAACGATTTGGGGTGAAATAACTCTTCAGCTTAAGCTCAATAATAGTTTAAAAATAAAAAATGACACTGATAAACTAAGAATCAAAGCCAAAAATAAAGATCAAGATATTTTCACCTTCTTTGCAGATTCTGAGAAGAGAACACCATTATTGCCAATAATTCCAACAGGGTAACCAAATATCCGGGCAAAACCTAGAAACCAAACAAACGAAGGCAGAATAACCATGAGCCTTAAGATTAAACAGAAACAAATGTAAAAATATTATACCTGCTATTGATATAACATGCACCTGTTACAAGTGTGTCTCCATAGAATGCCTTGAACTCATCAAATTTACTGCCATCAACAATACGGCCAATAACCTGAAAACAATTAATCAGGTTCCATCAGAACTATACATTTAAGTTAATTAGACTGCAGTAATTAGATTACATATGTCTATTGAGGCACTGTTTTTAAGAGGTGTTTTTAGTGATGGAAATGAGAGCAGTACCTCTCGAACATCAAAGTTGCGTTTCAGGTTGTCCCCCACAATACCATACAGTTCATCAGCAGGAAACAGAGGTTCTTCTGGAGCTTCTACAGTAACCTAATAAGCAAACGGCAAGTTAACGCAAGAAAATAAACAACTCTAACCAGTCACATACCTCAGCCAAACAGTTAAAAAATTCATGCTAAATCAGACAAAAAGTTTCTTAGAAGAAAGAGAGCAGTTGTATCCTCACATCAAGTTTTTTGTTGTAGTTCAGGCTTCGCACTACTTTCCGTGCTAGATGAAGAGCATGGTTGTCATCCAGGGCATAATGATCAGTTACCCCGGATTTTCTGAGAAGAGATGCATAATGAAAAAGGTATAAACAACCAGCAAACAGCTGCTTATGTGAAAAACAGTTAGGTAGTTAGGTTAGTTTCTCTAACCTGCAGTGAAGGTCTGCACCTCCTAGGTCTTCAGCAGACACCTCTTCACCTGTAGCAGCTTTTACCTATTAACACAAAGGTTTGGGGAATTTAACAATAATAAAGGGAGAACTGCTGGAAAAAACAAAAGTATCTAAATAACCAGCCAACGTTCTTTGGACATTTATACATACCAGTGGTGGTCCACCAAGAAAAATGGTCCCTTGTTTGCGTACTATGATGCTTTCGTCAGCCATCGCAGGGACGTAGGCGCCACCTGCTGTACAGGAGCCCATTACAACAGCAATCTGAAATAATAAAAGAAATATTCACAACTATGATAAATCAGCTCCCGTTGAGATGAAAGCAGGGTATGATACTCACTTTCCAACTGCAAGTACCGTCTCCACAAAAACAGAACAAAAACTGATAACATTAATTGAATAAACACCTGGGAAATTCCTTCGGAGGAAAGACGGGCCTGATTGAAGAAGATGCGTCCAAAGTGATCCCTGTCTGGAAACACATCTGCCTGTCTGGGTAAATTGGCTCCTCCAGAATCCACTACAGAAACGAACAGCATAAGAGTACAGTCTTGATATGTTCCAATATGTAACATATCTATAAAAAACTATTTTGTATTATTTCGACCAAAATATTAAGAACTTACCAAGGTATATGCATGGCAAATGATTTTGCTGTGCAATCTCTTGGGCACGTAGGTGCTTCTTTACAGTAATTGGATAATAGGTACCACCTTTGACAGTAGCATCATTCGCAACTATAATACATTCCACCCTGTGAAGGCACATAGACATGCTGTAATAAACCAAACACTTGCATAGTATTACCACTGCAAAAGTAATGAAAAAGTCAGAGACTGTAAACTCACCCTGAGACTCTACCAATCCCAGTGATTATGCCTCCAGCAGGGACCTCCTCGTTACCGTATAACTGATAACCAGCAAACTGGGAGAATTCCAGAAAGGGAGATCTGAAAAAAAGCCACGCTGAGTAAGAACCAGGTTTCAAATCGTACCAAATTATAAATGTATCTAATTTACCCAGGATCCAACAGTCTATCGATGCGTTCTCGAGGCAGGAGCTTTCCTCTGGATGTATGTAGGGTTCTTGCTTTTTCCCCACCGCCTTTAAAATTGGCAATGTTGTGTAAACATTAGTGCAAGATCAAAATCTGCACGTACTTTCGTTACAAAAGACCTTTGTTATCTGTACTTCAAAACTTGCTCACCAAGTTTGATCGTCTCTGCTCTGTCCTTCAGTTCCTTCACCAGAGCTTGCATTCGCTCGTAATTCTCCTGCGATGTTAAAGTTGTACGTTTGGTAATTAAAAACGTTCGATGCATAAAGAATCAATTACTGTATTATTAATTTTATTATTACACATGTTAACAGACTGCTGATCACCGGTCAGGCGATACAAAACATTAACAGTCTGAGTAGTGTGTCTGAGCTATTTCCCAGCTTCTTCTAAGCAAGCATAGTAGGCGCACAGAAGACAGTGTTGCACAAGGAAAATACAAGCACCACTGCTGGGTTGCTCAATAAATTACATCTCAAGGCTTTATTCACGGCCTACCTGAAAGACCGAAGAGTGAACGTCGGGCTGCGAGCCCAGCGTTGCCACTTTATCTGCATGATATAATCTAGAAACAGCCGCATTTACACCCCTGCTCCGAATGTGTGATACCACTGGTCTAACATAATGAAGAATCATGATTCATCATCTAACTAACAGGTCATATGACAAACGCTGCATACGAAATCGATTGACCTCAACGGACAGCAAAGGGTTAACGGTGACGTTCTTACGCCAGCCTTCCTCAGCCAATGAAATTGGGTAGAATGGGAACTGCCCCGTTTCACATTGACAAGTAGGAGTTTAGGTTTACTACGGCAAGTCTTAACTTTAAACGCTTCTCGCTTTACTAGTCGTTATTTTACGGAGTAGGGATGGATCTTAATTTTTTTTTCAAATTTAACCGTAATACCAAAAAAAACCCCACTATTCAACAGTAAAAAAGTGGCAAAGGAAGCCCTGGCTAATGTCTCGTTTTCAACACACTGCTTGGAAGATACGTCAAAGATGTGGCGTGCTCTGATAGAACTAAACCTTGTGTCTCACTGTTCTGAGGGTTCTTTTCAACAGCAGACTGGTCAATATGAAGTAGATTTGGGATGGAAATCTACTCACCTTTGACAGATAATCTCAAGTAGGAAAGAAGTTTGTGTTTCAGCAGGCCAATGAATGAAGAAAATGATCTCCGTAGGTGGCCCAGTAACCTTAATGAAACATCATTGGCATTTCTTTACTAACCTGGTACAGCACAAGCACTTTTACGAGGAAACAATTGAAAAGACTGATGGGTTTAATAACTGCAAAATGTAATAACCTAATTATTAAAAGTAGATGATGAATATGTATTTGTTGATATTTGTATTACTGACATGAAAATACATTAATGGTTCTTCGTGTATACTTAATTTACAGCGTATTTGTTTTCTTAACCTACAAAATTTGGTAACCTAACTGTTGTAATATAAAAAAAACGGTGTGGTAAATTGCCAATATAACTGTTAAAACATTTGCATGCACACTTTAAAAACATGGTATTTTACTAAAAAACAATACAGCCAACAAAAAGGGCTTTACTTGCAGACTGGAAAACAATGAAACATACAATAACCATTAAAACAAATGTATTTGAATCTAAACAAAAGATCTTGAAACTCAAACTGTTGTTAAAATAACAGATAAACAAGGTGGTTGTTTATTATAAGCAATGTTTATCATTAAATAAATAGAATAAATAAGGCAGTCATGGGTAAACCTCAAGGATTGTGCATTGTACATCACTGCACGTCACAAATATGTCATATCTATAACAACAGCCTAATTACAGAAATTCCCATCATATGTTTGTAGTTCTTCCTCTGTGAACAAAATACAAGTAAACTTTTATTAAAATTACTAAATTCTCTAGAACAGCAGTAGTTCGCTTGAGTGCAATGAGCTAGAATAGCAGCATTAGGAGTGTAACCCAAAGATCAGAAATCCGAATCAATCAGGATCCACAACTTCAGTGAAGATGTCATCAAGGAAGAACTGGGAAACTACAGCAGGCTCCTCATCGACATCCAGACTGGAGTTATGAGGGTTTCTCAGAGGTGACTGCACAACAGATGATGTCAATTAAAAATGTCAATTAATCAATTATTCATTTTAAGCATATATAAGGTCTAAGGGTGTGCACTACAACAATTTGGTTATAATTGTTAGCATGTTAAAATTACCTGACAATCACCCGGTTGTTGGGAGGCTGTTGTAGACATTCTAGCTGGAGATGAGGTAGGCGTGGGGGTGTCCACATCAGTACCCTTTATGCTTATACGATTAAGAACAACCTTTGGCCAGCAACCAGAAGGCATTGCTGAATCCTGAACAACATGTGCTTCTAAGTCAGTGCTTCTGCTTTCATTTCTAAGAACACAGATTAATCCTTTTTCAGTGGATAGAACTGAATGTTGTATTTTCCAGGATAAAAATAATTTGAAAAGAATTACAGAAAGCTCACTGCATTGCCATGAGATGGAAAGTATTCTTACACTTTAGAAATTGTTTTGATATTGACAGGGGTGCTATGATGCTTTGGTTGCAAGTTATGTCGGAAGATTTCCTTTAAAGATAGCCTTTCAAGTTGTATCCGACATTCACAAAGACCTTCTTTTGGTTCCTTCGCTGGAGATTGCAGTTCCTCTTTTGATGTTTTGGTTTGTTTAGGCGTTGAGACAGCTTGGGATGATTTGAGCAGAGAAGGCTGACTTTTAGGGGACCTTTCTGGTGATCGCATTGTCATTTGTAAAGTACCTTTAAAAGAGATGAGAAAAAATATTAACAGCACAAAGTATTATAGGGACAAATACAAATAATGCAGAGTACAATGACAGACTTACTTTGCCTTCCTGGTGATTTTTTTGTTTGTAACGTGGGCAGTTTTTTATTTGGTTTCTCAATTTTTTGCATACCAGAGACACTATCTAACTGATGTACCTATGAAACAGATATTTGCATTAAGATTAAAAGTCCATACCAAAACCATTAATATGAATTGCAGTTAAATGTTTATAAAATAACTAAACATACTTTGTTTGTATTCTCAGTTGCCTCCTTACACTCTGATAGACTAATAGCATGTTCTATATCTTCATGGAGGTCACCTGCAACCAACACTTTTGGGTTTGTGCTGTTCTCTTCCTCTGAGACGGGCACAAATGCATCTGACAGCAACATGTGGGAAACTCCTTCACACCAGTTCTCAATCTCATTCGAGTCCATGGGAAGCATGTCACTTTTGAGGGACCATTCCTCCACAGCTTGAGGGTCCATGGACTGCTGAGCTGTTTGTGCAGTTTTTTGCAAATTGTCTATTTTAGAGACGACAATGTCTTAATTATCAATCGTGCATTAAAATGTTTTTGTATTACACTTTTTTTATACATAAAAAGAAAGTCTAACCTCTCCTAAAGGAAGGCATTTTTTGCTCCATGGATACAGATAGATTTAAAGGTTTCTTAACAACTAACTGCTTGACCTGTGAAAGTTGGATACAATCTCAATAAGTGTTTCATATTGCTGCTGATTTTTTTAACAAAACCAGAAGTACTCAATTATTAATGACCTGTCAAAACACAACACAAACAGAACACATACTTCCAGGGCATTTTCAGATGGTACGCCTTGGCTGTGTTGAAGGCTAACCAATAAGTTCTCCTTGTGAAGGTTCATCTCTACAGTTTCGTCCAGTACAGGAACCAATACATCAGAAAGCACCATGTTAGAAACACCCTCACATGCCGCCTCTGTGTCCTTTAAGCCAACGGATGGCAAATCAGCACTGACGAAATTACAAAACATTGGATGAAGATATGCGATAAAATTACAATGAAAGGATCTTAATATTATGATCAAAAATAAAACAATAAAATGTTTAGAATACAGATCAAAGAATAAAATTCATACCAAGTCTCCTTGACACTGCATTGTGTGTTTTCTTGGCATGACTTCACTTCACTTTCATAAGGATTTGAATTTTTTGTTGAGCTTTCATTCTCTCTCAAACTTGATCCTTTGTTACCTCTGAGAGTCAAAATCTCTTGTTGTTTTGATCTCAAGGTTGATGAAGACTCTGCTAAAGCGATTTCTGATTGCTCAACACTTTCTGTGGGTTCCCCACTTCTTTCAGGAAACATCATTTGCACCTTCAACGTGCCTTAGGTAAAAAACACATCACAAGCTTACTTTACATTTATGCATTTGACAGACAATTTCATTTAAAGCAACTTGCATCCAACATTTTTATCAGTATGTTTGTTCCCTGAGAATCAAACCCAAGCTCTACCAATTTCTACTCAGTTCATATAATTTTTAAATAATGCAATGGTTTGAGAAACAACATTTAATATACCTCTCCTCATGAGTGTTTCCTTTTTGGGTGATACAGATGGTTCCACATTCATCGACTCTGACACAGCATGTAAAGGTCTTAAGACATCTGCATACTCTATTGCCTGCAGTAGACATTATGGCAAAATGTACATTGTTCAGGAGATTATAAACATTTCTACATTTTCTTAGGCAAAAAGGATTCAGGAACCAACCTGGGATCTTTCTGCTCCATGAGAACGTTCCTCTCCATCAGTCATTTTTTCTTTGCCTAAATCATTTTCCATTTCTTCAGAGACAGGGATGATTATATCATCCAACACCATGTGTGAAACACACTCATGCTCATCCCTCTCCTGGTATTCCTCTGTTTTGAGGCTCTGCTGTTTTTTTAGAGCACAGCCATATGGGTCTTCATCCAAATGGATATGATGCGGGGAACTTTTACTCTCTGTATGAAGCTCATCTACCTTCTCTTCTAAAACCACCACTGAAACATCAGATATCACCATGTGTGAGATATCTTCATTGTTATCCTCAGTTTTCTTCTCCACAGGTTGTATTTCAGCACTGTATAAATATAAAATGCTACAGTTATATAATTCTTATTTGATTATAGGACATTTATTGAGTCATTTGTCTTACTGTATTGATGTGTTTGCAGTAGTTAATGGCGTAAGCTGTGGCTTTGTCTCCATGACTTCTTCAGTTAAGGTCTGCACTGTGCCTAAATCTCTTTTTGAATTATCAGAACAATCTTCTTGTTCCACTTTATCAGATTCTTCTTTTATCTGAGGCTCTAAGGTAATTGAAGTTGTGGCTGATTGATTAGGCCCAATGTTACATTGTTCCTGTCCTAAAGATTCATCTTTAGTACATGTTGTCTTCAGATCAAATTTAGGCTTCACTTGCAACTTGCCTTGAGAAAACAGTTAAAACAGTTTTAAAAAGGTAAAAAAGAATATACATTTATTTATTTAAAAACTAGATAAAAAGTCAACTGAAGCCATTGTAATCATTGATCTTACTTCTAAAAGGTACTGTGTTGCCTTGGGATGCTGATGTCACACATGATGCTTCTCTGTAAGTGTCAGGCTCTTTCATTTTTTCCTTGGATTGACACCAGTT
>JAZGTI010001897.1:28833-40098 GCA_036877585.1 Botia kubotai | reverse complement strand
GAAGAAGCCACTGCTCTTTGTGTGGCTGTAACCAATCAGTGCGCTGCTGTGGGTTACCACGGAGACGGTGTCAAACTGTACAATTTTGAATCAGGTACACAAACTTCAAAGTTGATGCTGTTGAAGGTGTTGAAGGAATTGGGCTGTGGTCTTATTGGCTGAAGGCTGTAGAATGCTACTGTATGTGCTGCAGGAAAGAAGGTCTGGAGCAGTGAAGATCTTCAGGCGTCTGTGCTCTGCCTGATGTGGATGGAGGCTGAAGAGGCAGAAATGCTGCTGTCTGGGGGCTCGGACCACCATCTTAGGGTCTGGGAAAGGCCAATAGATGATCCAGAAAGCCTTGAGCTAATAGGATCATTTGGAGTACAGAAGGGACCCATCCTCGCCCTTGCTCAAAACTCCACTCATGTGGCATCTGCAGCCGGTGAGGAGACACACCCTTTAAACATTCTGTATCCATTTTGCTATTATGTGTCTGTTTGCACCCGATTATTAACATTCAGGGACGATGAATACCTGCCTACTCACCTGTCAATCATGCGTTTGTTCGGCTTTGAGAGAAAATAACTGTCGAGGAATGTATGCGTTCATAAATAAAACACACACGTGTAGACTTTTCAGAACAGGTTTAGCATATGTATCACAAAAAAGTGTGTATTATAAAATGCTCGTTTAATGGATTAACGTAGTGTTCCTGTAGCTCAACTGGCAGAGCATTGCATTAGCAACGCAAAGGTTCTGGGTTCGATTCCCAGGGGAACACATGTAGTGATCAATTGTGTATCTTGCATACACTGTAAGTTGCTTTGAATAAAAGCATCTACCAAATGTATAAGTATGTGTATGTATATAAATGTAAGTTATACACATCATAGACACTGTGTGATCACAGTAAGCACATTGAGTCTCATGTCAATAGCAGGTGGAAAATGTCATTCATCTCGGCTTGATCAATTGTGATTGGGTCATCTGAGATGGACGTTAATGCCGGGGGTAAACAGGGCCATTATCAAACTAACCTTAACCCCTTGTTTTAAAAATGTTTTGTTTTAGATGACTTCACTATTGCTTTGTGGTTGAGGAGTGAATTGACCTCTAAGCCATGGGTTGACCCTACTGTCACATGTGTTCTGAGAGGTCACAACGGAGGGGTCACATGTCTTGCCTTCAGACCAAATGGGGAGGAGCTTCTCTCAGGAGGGAAAGATCAGGTAGCTTGACAGGCCACACCCCATCCATCTCAAACCACTCACGGTAAAATGAATGAGGTACATTGTGGCACTCAATATAATGGCTATAAGGATTAAAGTCCCGCCTTACAGTTAAAACAGCCAATCACCAGCCAGCTGTAGCATTGAAATGATACGCTATGATCACTGCCGCAAGACTTTTCTTATGTGTAACTGTGAATTTTATGTCACAAATATTACAATCTGTCATTGTAGGCTTTGATGATATGGAAGGTAAACTGCTCCACTCCAGTTCTTAAACATTCCATTTCCCATTGCCATGGAGACTGGATTATGGGATGTGCCTGGACATCAGAGGCTATGGTGAGAAACTGCAGTGTGGGTCATAGCAGTAACATCTGACACAGAGTGCCACAGAATGCATGCATGAGCACGTCTGTATGACTATAACGCATCAAAACCCTCTCACACCTCAGATAAGCTGCTCCAGTGACTGCAAGCTGTGTGTATGGGATATCCAGACGGGAAGTTTACTACGAAATATCCTGTGTAGGGCCCCGCTTAGCGCATTGTGCTGCTGGGTAAGCCATTGCACTCAAAAGCCCAATGAAAGAGTGAGCCACATGCGTTGTGTGTGTAAATGAAAAGATTTGTGTGTGCCATTTGTTCATACGGTGAACTTGTAATGTGTGTAGGAGGATTATGTAATGGCAGGGTCTGCAGATGGACTGCTGATGGTGTGGAAGTGGAATTCAGGTATGGAGATCGCCAGGATCCAGGCACACAGGTCACGGGTTCACCAGTGCACTGTTGTGACTCAGCCAGGTACACACACACACACACACACGTTCATCCTTGTGGTTCCCACAATGGTAGAAACACAAGAACACACTCACAACTGCTTAATATTTTCATACCTAAATAGCACATCTTGCATAGACAGAAGCATCTTGAATAGGCAATCCATTTTTGTGGCACACAGATCTCGGTGAGAACTTGAAACCAGAGGACTTATTGGTGGCCACAGCATCAGAAGATGGAACTTGTAAACTCTGGCACCCACTTCAGGTGAGCAAACTCGTCTTGTTGTCACTTATTCTGTTTCTATTTAAAATAAAGCATTACGTTATCATTAACATTATTTTCGGTGACTGTGTATAGATACAGCATCACAGCCGGCTGCATGGTCACAGTGCAGAGGTCCAGGCTGTTGTGTGCAAACCGGCTGGACAGCCAGAGTTCCTCACTGTCTCTCGGGATCGTTCCCTCAGGTTGTGGAGTGTCACCACGGCAATGGGTACTGGCCAATCACAGATCACCCTGACTTTCTCATAGCAAAATGTTCCTAAATAAACTGTCAATTCACTACTCAAAATGAGCTGCTAAAAAAGTTATTTTTAGAACTTTTCACAGTGTATCTTTGAATCTGTGTATCTTTGTTTATTTTGTCCAGTTACTGTTAGTATTGTAAAATCGTAACTGTAGTTAATAATTTACTAAAGTAATTAAAGGTAGGGTAGGCAGTTTCGGAGAGGGTAGCAAAAACAGGCTAGCTTTGAAAGCATAAGATCCCACCCTTCCTTCAGAGCGCTCCCCAAAGCCACGCCTCTTGCAAAACACAAGCACATAGTTTGACAGGCAAGAAGGACATCCAGTGCAATGATTGGACGAACATTTTAAGGACCTATGCAGCCCACAAAGAAATCCAATGATATAAATATATTTAGACTTCTTTATTTAGTGATATTAGGATGTAAAGATAATATCAACCACCATAAATATTGAAATGTTTAAAGAAAAAATCGCCTACCGTACCTTTAGTTGTCACATAAAAACAAGTTATGGAATAAATGAAAGTGTGAGATTAATGCCGAAATACCTGAATGGTTGAAAAAAACAGTTGCCTCATTGCGCTTATTTATGAAACGACAGTTTGTTTGATTTAAATTGTGAGAACGTTGTTTTTTAAAATACAACCACACAGAATCTCCTCGCCAGAAGGGCAGTGTCAGAGCAGTGTGCTACCTGGACATCGATGACCTGCTGGTGTGCGGTTACGACTCGGGCAGATTGGAGATATGGCATCAGAATTCAGTGATTTACTGGAAGAAGGTAATTATGAGGTGGCAACTGACCTTGTTTCTTTTCTCCTCTGCCTCAGGGGACAGATTGTGAGTAACACTTCAGCTTGTTTTTAGTGGGAAGTGTCTAAACAAATGCTTCTGTGTCTGTGTGCTCTTGTTACACGCAGGCGTGTGATGGTGGAGTGTGTGCACTCACCGGAATGCCGGATGCTCAGCTGGCTGTGGGCTGCAGCGACTGCTCGGTGTGTGTTTGGAAACTGCAGTGGAACTCTGAGAAGTGCATTGTGGGGTACTGTCTTTTAACCTCCTAACTGTCATACTTCACATTTTAACCTTTGTTTGTGAAATAGTTTTTTGTATTGAGAAATCGTTTTAGCATGACTGCACAGTGGTCACGCAAAACTAAGATATTAAAACAATAATAACTATTGCCTAAAACAGTGGTTCCCAATCTGGGGGTGGCGGGGAGTTATGATAAAGGGGGCGTGGCAAGGCTAATGTACAATCAGCTGGTTTTTAAAGGTTTTGAAATAGGTAAACGGCTGAAATTTTGCAAAAGGGGGCCCCAGCAGAATACATTTGGGAACCACTGGCCTAAAACGTGGGGGATACATTTTTTTTTTATTTTTACAATAGTTGCTACGACCCTGAGTGGTTGTGTACATCTGTATATCACATATCTGTCTATATCCCTCAGTTTGTTATGGTCTGTTTTATTACAGGTTGGAAAAGGTGTCTTCATACAAATTGCAGCAACCTGTGTACCTTTTACACTACTGCAGCATTCTGTTTGGAGTGTATGGAAATGGAGCAATCATCAATGTGTTCAGCGCTGGAAACGAATTGTGCATCAATGTTATGAGGTGCACAAACACAACACGCATTATACATGCATGCAAAATCAGTTCCCCGTGCGTCTGTTAAGCATGAATGATAACATTCATTTATTGAAGAATGTAAATGAAAGTGGCTAAACGGCTGTGTTATTGTAGCTGGTCGAATTTGGTGTGTCCTGCTGGAGTGATGGCCAATGACGAAAAGAGCTTTTGGTTGTGGGGCCATGAAAGGAGCAAGGTGCATCTTGGTGTCATCGTAAGTGCTCAATCATCATCATGATTCATTAATAATGACTTTAGGATTTACAATTGGAGCTCTCCTAATGATATAACTGACATTCAGATATCTATGAGCTTCAGTCCCACTGAATACCCAGCCAGCTGTGCAAGTGTGATAGGTGGTGAGGAGGATGAGAAGGAGAGGGCAGAGAGCAACTCCTGGATCACAGCTACAGCAGTGCAGAATGGTAAACCTTTGTGTTCATACTTTTCTAACACAGGGCTGTTCAGTTTTGTTTGTGGAGGATTTGTCGTTCAGCTCCAGCCCCAATCAAATGACTATTGGAAGCAGCTACATTGACATGAATGTATTTGGTACACACCTTTATTCAAAGCGAATTGCAGTGTATTTACAATGTATTATTGTCATTTGAGATTAATGCTCTTTGGGAACTGATAGCAGAGTTATGGAACCTAACAGCAGGACCGAACTGAGCCTACATCTCGAACTAGCTAAGACTTGACCCAATGACACAGACAATGAGACAAGAAACTCTCACACTATTCAGAATATGAATATAAAGGTCTTACAAGCTGGAGAAAACAATGAAAATGACTGCAATTGCATATTTACTTAGTAGATTACTAATTATAGCCCTGTTTAAACTTTGCAGCCTTCATTGTGTGCGGTGATTCTAAAGGGTACATGTGGTTTAACCAGCCATCTAATCGTTTATCCTGGACCCAGAAAAGACTGGCAAGTGTCCTTCAGCTTCTCTGATAGAGATGATGATGTTATCTGTTGTTCGTTTGTGGTCGTGTTGATGATAAATTGGGTGGTTATTTACTGGTCCCTGTAGGCACATGAGGACAAAGTAACTGCACTAAGACTTACCGAAGACCTTATCATCTCTGCATCTTATGACAGAACCGTCAAACTGTGGGACAGACACACTAAGAAACAGGTTTCTTTATTCTTAATATTTTCTGTCAGAAGTTTCACCTGAGAAGCATTTGTGCGTTTATTTGAAAGACAAATAACAGTAGTTTCGATGGAATTTGTAGACATTCTGACAGTTTTAACAACAGTTTTAAATGACACGTATGTATATGCACCGGTATTTTTCATTTCCTGTCAGTTTCACATTCATTGTCTTCATTTCACAGCTGGGCATGTTTGTGTGTGGAGCCCCTGTGAAGGTGCTGGAGGTCAACCCAAGTATGCCCAGGGAATTTGTTTGTGGAGATGCACAGGGTCAGCTCTACTTCCTGTTCTGGAAAGGATGAGGTCCGCAAATTCAGTGGAAGAACACCCTTGCCTTGAGACATGTAGAAAACACGGGTTTATGGTCTTGTGCAATTATACACTTTAATCAGTCACACATGCTTTAATAGTACATTTAGATGCTACTGTTGCCTTAAATTAAACACTGACATGTATGACATATGTTTTGATTTAATCTAAATTTATAATATATGAAAGACATTTGATTCTAGAGAAAGTATAGTAGTAAGCGAATATTTGTGTGGGTAATACCTCCTCTATGCATGGAAAGTTATGTGATTGCAGATTATTATTATTTTGAATAAACCTTCTGCAAGTTAAAATCACATTTTGGAAAAACAAGTGTCCATTTATGGTGCTGTGATGGTGTCCCCATTGTTGAAGACTTATTGTCCATGATAGAAATGTATTCTACATCCCTTCCTAAAAGCAAGGAAACCCCATTTGAGGGGCTAGTTTGCCATTTTTACACAGGCCTGGGTAACCCCTATATCTTAACTTCTAAAAGCCTCAAAGGAGCCCTGAGTACATACACCCCGCTTATTGGTACTTTAAAGGCACCTGTATCAGACAAAAATACATTTAATTTAGAACTTTTTTCAGAAAAAGACAAAGACACATTCACATATACATTGATCTGCGTGTTTAAATAAACACGCAGATCGTAAGCGTTGTCAGTAGTGACAAATTTGTATTCCGGGGGTTGTAAATAATTTAAAAAGGGTAAAACCAAAAGTGGTCCGAAGAAACGCAGAGAGAGCCACTTGATATGAATAGATAGGTTTTATTTTTGGTAAATAAATCTTGTGCTAGTTCAGATCACACGGAGAAAAGCAGGTGTCCACTGAAGGTGCTGTGATGGTGTTCATTGTCAAAAATCCAATATCCAGGATAGAGATTTACATAAGCTCTATCACCCTTTTCCATCAGGAGAGAAACTCCATTTGCAGCGCTGATAAAACCATCGTTTTGACGTGCATATGTGGAAATGATGTGCTGGTCGTTTTTGAACAGCCCTGCGACGACAGCTTTATCTCGACTCCCGTAAGCCTTAGAAAAGACGCTGAATACATACACTCCCCTCACCGGCGCCGTAAAGATTCCTGCGTCCGGTGAAAACAAATAAACAAATCTCTCTCTGTTAATGTAGACTAAAGCAAACAACGGTCTGATTCTGTGACAGTATAAGAATTGATTAGCTGTACCTGTGTTTGGATCATAGGCACTTCCAGTATTGTGAAAGATGTGTTTGTAGATCAGTGTGTGTAAACTGCCGTGAGGTCCATGAGAGGACGAAAGAGATGTTGAGAAAGCCACTTTTGATGCTAAGTCATAAAAGATATCCGGTTACAAATTATTTTATTACAGGCATGTTTGTTTTATTTAGGTATATTAAGATTTTTTTTTAAGTTTTAAAAAAAAAGTTTCAAAACTGTAATTTGTTATATTACCGCTATTTTGGCTTATTAATTCATCCATTCTGATCTTCATGTCATTCATTGTTCCATGCAAGACCTCCAGTTTCTTTGCCTGTGCTAAAACAGTGATTAAAAGATGAAGCCTCATTCATCGATACTGAAACGTTATGGTTATTTAAGATATGTCAGCTTTTGAATGATCCGTCTCTCTGTATAGATATATATCTATAGATAGATAGATCTACCCATATGGCTCTAACATACATTTCTGGTTGAAAACCCTTGTTTACCTCACCTTCGTTTTCTTTTATTA
This sequence comes from Botia kubotai, assembly GCA_036877585.1. Lineage (NCBI taxonomy): Eukaryota > Metazoa > Chordata > Actinopteri > Cypriniformes > Botiidae > Botia > Botia kubotai. The sequence continues at coordinate 32,753 of JAZGTI010001897.1, read as the reverse complement.
GTTCAGCCATTTTCATCTTGCGCTCATTCATTTGACCATTCATGGCCTCTAGCGTCATCTCCTGGGCTAAAATAAGAATCATTTATAAACTGTTGAATACATATTAGGACAGTAAAAGGGCAAAGCAATATTACAGTACCTCAACTTTAATCCTTTCACGATGTTTCACAACGAGCGCCATTTTTTGTTACCGAATATGAATTGTATTATGAATGATTGACAATGTTCTTATGGTCTTTAAAAACAGATTGTTAGGAGAGTTATTTTAGGCCTACCTGTGTTCTTCATTCGTAGCTGGTCCATTTCATTCTCCATCGATTTCATCCTTGTTTCCATGTTTTTAATCTTTTCCAGTTCAGTAAGGATGTTGATGTTTGGTAGAAGTATATCTTCTGCCACTATGGCCCACTCATTGAGCATTAAAACTGTAATAAGCCACAACATTTTGGTTTGTTTGTTGCAATGGACGTATTCACTGAATTGCCGTTCTCTCAGCCTTAAAAACAGGAAAAGGTGGCAACTTACGCAATTGTTTAAACTGTCCAATAGACTTTGGACTGCAGAGATTGCTTATTTGATGTGTGTTAAGTGTGCTCATACTGTCTCTATACCTATACTGTTTTCATTCTCCGCATCAGTTCAGTTTATCATAATCTTGTTTTGGCGTTTGTGTATAATGTGACAAAACTATTGGATCAAACTTTAACCAATTGTATACTTAACATCAAAGAACCCTTCCAAACCATAATGTATTGAGACTAATGGTGACAGTGTACAGCAGACTGCTACTGACTGACCTGGGATCTGTTTGGCCCAACAGTGTTTCCATGAAGCTCACTCCATTAATAACAGTTCAATAACTCCTTTGTTTTTTGTCTCTGTATAACCTCTTAGTTCAAAGTGAGCATGTGATGACAGCTGGTTTGACCATAACATCAGTGAAAGTCTTTAATATTACTGTTGATGCTCATATGACTCTCTCTTAACAACTTTACAGATTACATTTTATATTGAAGCAGATAGCCGTTCAATCTCCTGATCGAACAGATTGCTTGACCATTTCAAACTTTGTACTTAACCACTGACGACCCCACCCTCTGTTTAGGACACTCTTCGAAGTCACGCCCCTTCAAAAGTGTGCGAAGATATGCAAATACATAGGCAGTGACATCCTATTATTGCATTCGGACCGGATGCAACTATTGGACGAACATTTTATGGTCTCGTACGTGCCTTTCACGGATGATATATTTATATTTAAATGTAATTAGACCCTTGTTATCTAGATGTGAAGAGACTTTTATCCAGACAAACAAAAACTGTTTCTGAAAAGAATCGCCTATCCTGCCTTTGACCTTGAAAAACAGACTTGTTTTGAGTGTAGGTCGTCCAGCACCACCCGACGGCTTTCCATGTATTTACAACACGGAACAGTCACGGTGGAAAGGGCGGAGTAAGTTGCGTTCACATAACTCTAGTCTCACTTTTACACAGCGACAGCGAGAGAGGGATTCAGTACATTGACAGAAAATGATATGGAAGCAGTATACGATAAACACATTTCTTGAATTCAATAAATCATAATTCGTTTTCTTAAAGCGCACGGGAAAGCAGGCGGTCTGCGGTAAGTTGCCAATGTCCCTTGCCTTTACGAGACAAAATCTTTTGCACCGTGTAAACAAGTGGTGCACATTTCAAAACACGGTCTTAATAGTACGAATTCAAAACAGAGAGAAAACTAAACTGAAGATCTAGTGAATCCTAAGATCTGGGCAAGTAAATGATCGCGACATTAACTAATATCGCGATAATTTATCGGGTAAAAATAACTCTATAAAGCACCGGAATGGTGAGAAAAGAGTTCAATGACTAACTAAATTGGCACAACTGGCGTGTTTTTCATATCCTTTGAGGATATACGGTCCTTTAACTAAAACTGTCACTGTGGCCTTTTGTTGTCATCAATTCCTCATTATATGGTTTAATCATAGTATTTTTGTGTGGTGACAGTGCACAGCAGACTGCTACTGACCTGGGATCTGTTTGGCCCAACAGTGTTTCCATGAAACTCACTCCTTTAATAACAGTTCAATAACTCCTTTGTTTTTCGTTCTCTGGATAACCTCAGTTCAAAGTGAGCTTTCAGCATGTGATGACAGCTGGTTTATCCATAACATCAGTGAAGGTCTTTAATATTACTGTTGATGCTCATATGACTCTGTATCTTGTTTTTCTCTCTTAATGATTCCACCAGGCCATCACATGATGGACCGAGAACCTTCTAAAATCGATGAGAACTTCACAGATGACTTCACACAACTTCTCGCTGCTGAGGTTATTTGTGGTCTTTTCAGGAGAATTCAGAAATGAAATTTCTTGTTGTTGTAACCTCAACAGTACATTTAACAGTATGTTGGGGGTTTATCAGACCAGCGTATATTACAAACCTAAATTGTAGGTGTTTGTCATTTGAAATGTCAATGGTTCAGTCAGTGCTAGATAAAGACATCATTTCATGCGTTTGAGAACACATCTAATCTATATTCGAAAGGTTTTTACCATATTGCACAAACCAGGCATTTTATTCTGCTTTTAAACTTTTTCTGTAATCTCTTCTTCTGTACCATCACAGTTTTCAGTTATCAGATTCAAATAAACGCTGTTTTGTGTTGTTATCGTAAGACATGTGTTTGCCCAGCAGGGTATGGAAAGAACACAACAGTCGTTGGAGCTCAGTGAGGAATTTGGCGATAAACAGTCAAACTTCATCCAGGTGGGCAGGTGTATTTTTAAGATACAGTCTAGATTTGTGTACTGTAGGGGGGCTGGTAAGATATGATTAGGGATATATTACACATTTGGCTAGATCACAGACCATCTCAAAAGACAAAATCATTTGTCTATAATGTTTTCTCTTATCAATAAAGATACAAACTTTTAATGGCATAATTTTCCTCTTATGTTGTCACAGATGTTTCATAAATCACGCAAATCTCTTTCTATTCAGGGTTACACTTTGTTCTAATTAACTTTCCTTTTATTTTTTCTTATTCCTTTCATCATTGTTATCTTATACCGTCCTCTTGTGAGAATACACTGATGCATGACACGGGTTTGTTTTGTGGCAGAGTTCTGGTTCAGAGACGGTTGACGATGCGACCCAACCAACACATGAGCAGGTAAGTCAGAAAAACATTTTTCATCTGTGCTTTTGTATTACACAATTGATTGTTGTAAGGCTGTCAATTATATGCATGCACGTAATATTTATAACCACTAGGATAAGAGCAGAATTAAAATTCAGAATTAAGGTTATGACAAATAGTACTATCATGATTTTTATCTCTAGTTACCTCTGTTTTTAGCTTTAAAGATATTGTAATAGTATTCCTGTATTGGTAAAATAATATTTTATGCAAATATTAAATATAATACAAATATACGGATAGAGTGCAAATATTATCAGGTTTGAAAAAAGAATTATATGTATTTTATATACAAATTTTCTGAGGCTTTATCGAAAACATGTTTTAACAGACCTGTTTAGTGGCTGACTTTCATCCAGGAATTTTATGCACCCCAGCTTGGTTTGAAAGCTGTTAAAATCTGAACATGCCTTTGGTATATTGCATTTGTATTGGCCCACCCTAAAGAAGTTTCTTTAAACCACAAAAACAAGCACCTACATGAACAGGTGGAAAATCACTCATCATTATGTAAGATTATCCAACACGTTTATTTTTGTAGTTCAATCTTAAAACAAAAGGGCCGATGCCACGTTTTACCTCATCAGGTCTGATGTTTGCAGTTTTATTTGGTATCTACGTTACCTAAAGTTTCCTATTATTTCTAAATGAATGTTTCATTGTTCTATAATTTCATCACTTTTTTATCATTTTGTTTCTTTTATAATATATTTT
>JAZGTI010001897.1:0-28819 GCA_036877585.1 Botia kubotai | reverse complement strand
TAATATACTATATATATATATATATATATATATATATTTATAATATATTTTTCAATACAGCTCAAGCACTCAAACTTTTAAACTCAGATCTGATCTGAGTTTCTTAGACTTCCCTTGAGATACATAGAGAATATTACTGACCATATGAACTGAGGTTAGAGTTAAGTTACATGCATTTGGAATATGCTTCATCCACAGTGACTACAGTGCATTCATGCTATACATTTGAAAAGTATGTGTTGTCTGAGAATTGACCCTGCAACCTTTTCCACTGCTAAACCAATTATCTACCCATTGAGCTACAGGAATGTCAGGTTAAGTTAGTTAGGTTAATAAGTTAAAAAAGTTAGGTTTTAGCTTCTTATTTATGTTTCCCAAGATATTTTACCAGAGTGATATGCATTATATTTATTTTAGAGTGATACGGATCAGCTACTGCACACGAATCATGACACAGAGTGTAAGAAACCTCACAAAGAGGAAAATCCTAAAGTAAGTTATAACTTGAAGTCAGTACAGATCACATAATTTGTGCCTGTTTCTAAAGAACAGCGTGTTCAAAACGGCTTCATGTTATTTGACGTATTTACAGGAAAAAGGACAGAAGAAAAAACCCAGGAATCCATTTTTGCCCCAGGTTGCAGCAAAGGTAAACACGTTATTTTCATGTTTCCCTTTTTAAAATGATAAGTATGACAAGGGGTATTTAATGACAGCACATGATTGTTTATTTTTCAGAGCAAATCATTGCAAAAGAGGAATGGAAACCAAGATGGTGGAAGTGACAATGACTCTGCGGTACTGAAATACTCTTACAGTTAATTCATTCAAAATGAAACCCACCGGTTGTCCTTTCACTCCAAAGCAGCTGGCCTAAATAAAGTGTTCATTTATAATATGACCTGCTTTTCTGACACTTTGTGTTGATACTCACAAAGTATCACAATTTAATTCAACCTCTGTTCATCAGCCAGATAATTTTGGTTGGCCATCTTCTCAACCTGTGACAAAATGACACAAACAAACTGACTTATATTTACCTCACAGCTACTAGAGTTTTATGCATTAGGTTTTAACAAATGCTTTTTTACATTTTATTGTCACATATCCTCAAGGTCTTCTTGGAGAAGCACCTGACATTACTTTTTGTTCTCCTATTAGCCTAAAGACCGTGAGAAGTCCCTCATGGAATGGCTGGATGAGATTCGTTTAACTGAATCTCACAACGAGGATGAGGATGAGGTTGGTTACCATAAAAATGGATTCACTTAGCACTTACCTTTATTTTAGTTATATAGTTCTTCTAAATCGATCTGTCATAGGATCTTAATGGCCTCATGGATTGGTGGAGCAGTGTGGAACGTGAGTTTGTCCTATCATGTTGGCACCAGTCTTCACATTAGTTATCTTTTACACTGTTTTAGTCAACTGAAGTGTCGTATGTCATGGTAATAAAACAATAGTTCTGTCAGATGGTCATAGATGGTGATCTTGGCTTGACCATCTTTTCATGTTTACCTATTTAGAATGGGAGGACATGCCCAACAGTGACAACATGACAGAGAAAGAGGAAGCCAAGTGAGTTACAATTCACTGTATGTGTGTGAAGTGACTGCTGAGGAGAAACATTGACTGACCAATGGGCTGTTTCTCAGGGCTTTTGCTGTAACAGCCGAGAAGGTGCAGAAGGGTATACGTGTGTTTAACAAACTGTTCTCAGAACGAACGGAGGGATTGTGGCAGCACGTGATCGACCTCCGTGCCATTGCCGATGGCCTGGACCGATTTAACAAGAAGACCAAGATCGCTCAGATCACCGGAGGCTCCACAAGCGCTATAGGCGGTATTACCACCATTACCGGCCTCGTCCTGGCGCCTTTCACCCTGGCAACCTCTCTGATAGTGACCGCAGTCGGTTTGGGTGTTGCCATGGCTGGCGGGCTAACCTCTGCATCTGCTGGTATATCCAGCACTGTCAACAACTCTATGGATCGCAAGAAAGTGGAGCGTATCGTGGAGGACTACCAAGAGAAGATGACTGACCTTCAAAAGTGCATGAAGTTCATCAAGCAAGGAATTACAAACCTACGCAAGTTCAACCTGAATAAGATGAAGAAGCATGCATATAATCGAGACTTTCCTGGCTTCGACAATATCTATGAAGATGGCGCCATGGCAGGCAAAGCCATTCTAAGCAGCGCCAATGAGATAATGCGCGTGATGCAGGTGGCCAACGTAGCAGGAACGACTGCAGCGCGCGCGGTGCAGATTGCTAGCATATCCACAGGTGTCCTGACCGGGCTGTTTGTTGGGATGGATATATACTTTGTGGCAAAAGACTCTCATGAGCTGAAAAATGGTGCGAAGTCTGAATTTGCTGCCAAGATTAGAGAGGTTGCAGAACAGTTACATGAGGGTTTGGTGGAACTCAACAGCATCCGGGAGGAGCTGCAGTTAAGCAGCAATGTGAAAGAAAACCAAGATTCATCCCCCCTGAGTGACAAACCCTGACTAAAATCTGACCTTAAAGGTACACCCCAGTAGCCCCATAGCTGCTGTAGTGGAAATGATTCTAGGGGTCATTTCCACTACAAAGGGGCTTAAAACAGTAATGGGGCCCAGAAGTCCGAGCTACGGTCCTGTCATTACCACTATTAGTAATTTTTTGAAGCTGCCAGCACAATGACGTGCCATGTAAATGTGCGACCGTACTCGGTTTTTAGGATTTTGTATCCATTGACTGTATAGATGTAATTGCTGCTTTTTACTCTAATAGAATATGCAATATAATAGGGTCATGGTGGTTGTGTTACATTTCAAGAACTTTACTGTTGTTATTGTTGTTTTTTTAACCCGTTAAAGAGTATACAAATACATGTGGTCCTTTATGTATTCCTTTGCTATTTATTACATATGAATTTGCCATAAAATGCTTTAAATTACGTGGAGTTGTCTCCTGTTGTGTATGTGTGTGTGTGTTTACAATGTGTTTGTGTTTAAATATACAAAGATGTTCATACAAAGATATAGAGGCAAGGACGCAGCCGTTCGTTGCCGTATTTTAATAACATGTTGCTGGTTTAACACTTAGCAGTCAGAAGTCAAAAGTACACGACTACCCACCATGTCATTAAAATAAATGACACTGTAGGTTAGTACGTTTGGTTTACTATATGTGATTTTTGTTAAATCGACATGAAGAGACAGTCGTAACGTCACGCTAGCACCTTCCCAACTGTACCGCTGTCTTCGCTTCCCATTGCACAGATTCGCCGGGCGGAGCTTGACAAAGTTTGATTATCCGTTTCTATAGCTGTCTGCATGGGAATCCAAGCTAGGCGAGCCAACATCGTAATCTCTCTTTATCTTTATTAAACAAACTTCCCAGTCAAGCGTCGATGTAAGCGTCGCAATACAGTGCGTGTCATACAAGATCGGACACTTTCTGCCGGACCAGACACTGAAGTCAACAACGCGTTAGCAACTTCAAAAAATATTTCCACGTTGCTTTTATGAGGATTAAAAGTCGACGACTCAGAGTAAGTAATACAAAATGAATGTTACAATGAATAACATTAAACAAAGCGTCAGACGGGCGAGGCGTGATTTTGTTTACGTGTGTTTGTGATCCTAATGATGGTGTCATTCAAGGGCCGTTTTACTCGCATGCGCAGTGTTGCGTAATGAAACTCTTGATGATAGTTTCCAAAACACAAATCCTTGAACCCATGACTCGTAAATGGCGCAAACGTGTTCGTTATTTGTCTCAGGTTAGAAATGGAGAAGTGCACGTAAAGCCAGAGAGGAAATTGAAGCAGGAGATTACTATATACACGTTTCATCACAGCGTGCTTGCGGGTAGCATACTTCTCCTTAATCTTGTGTGCTCTTTTGAAGGTACTACCACAGTGTGCTTTCTGTATTTCCACCTATTTCTCAAATGGACGATCGTTAAAAATTAACATGGTTGATGATGTAAGTTAACAATTAAATGCATGTGAAGAAGGATGATTGCTTAACTTAATGACCCATCCAAAGCTTTGACAGCCTTAGACTTAATATGAGGTAGTATGTGGTCACGTGACAACAAATCTCTTTCAGTTCCATGGTTTCATTTGTGACATAGCTGAAATCATTTGATCTAACAGTTAGGTAGTCCAACATAAAATCATGGATAGCCTTCTGTGGAGATTATGTTATTTCTAATGCCTTTGCTTCTCTTTTTTCAGTTTTTTTTGTTTTTACTAAAGATGAGGAATCAGTGTTCTCCTAAGACTTACACCATCTTGATGTCAACATCATCCTAGTTGAGCTGGCAGGTGAGCTGTGACAGATTGCTGTGTTGTTTCAACTACTATTTTTATATGTGTGCTGTATGTGAGATGCATATTTCTGTGGCTTTGCGTAACATCTGTTTTCTGGCATTATAAAAGCAGGGTAGGATTATGTTGTGCTGGTTAAAAGTCTTTTCACATCCAGATAGCAACCACTAGTATATTTATATAAAATACATATATTCTGTGGAAGGCACAGGACCACATTTATTGGACCTCATCCAATCATTAAATTCAATGTAAATGCAATGATAGGATGTCCTGCTTGCCTGTTAAGCTATGTTCATGTGATCTGGGGGAGGCGTGGCTTTGGAGAGTGCGCTGAAAGAAATTGGTTTCTTAAAGGAAATCATGATTTGGTTGATTTGAGCCTTTCATTGTAGTGAGGACCACTTACAGTTCAGTTTTTGACTGTATTTTTCATTCTATACTATTTTGACTAGCTCTTGGAACTTGGGAATGTTATTTTATTGTCATTTCAACTGTGGTTAATGCAGTTGGCATAGTGAAACAAGGCAATGTTGTTCGAGATGCAACAGAAACAAAATCTGCACGCCGTGAAACTACAAATATTTTAGCTCTTGTCTGACAGATTGCTTGTGATGTTCCTCATTTGTGAATCACTTTGGATAAATGTATGCTAAATGACTGTCAGTTTTATACAACCAAGCTAGCTAACATGCTAGATGTTTGATATACGGTCCAAATAGAGTAAAATGAGCTAATAACCCGGCTAACAATTTTATGTTGTAAGAACATTACCCTAACGTTATATAATGATAAGTATATAACACGTTATATAATTTTCTACTAACATTACTGCAAAAATGTTTTTAATAGCTTTATGAGAACTTTTAGAGAACACTAGCCAACGTTTTGAGAATGTTCCCTGTTAGCTGGAAAAAGGTTTTTTGTCTTTTTTGCCCCGGAATGAAGTGAAAAGATAAACCAGCATTTAAGATTTGTGTTGGTAATTGTTATCATTTATATGAACAGTATTTGTCATAGATATCCTAAAGGAAGATTATGTACCAGTCGATAAAGCAGTAAAACATGTCTGGAGCTGATTTTCATTGATGTTCTTATTTTCCAGCCTGTGAAATCGAGTTTGTTGTGATAATTGAGTTGAATCTCAGTGGGCCTAGCTTGACAGAACAACATCTATGCACAAAGATCCAGACAACTTAACCCAGGAGAATGAGCATGTAATAGGTTTATGTATGTGAGCTATTGAAACAGGCTGTGTATTGTATGATGCCTTCTTCTCTTTTAGGACAAAAGTGGACTGACATACAGACTGTACAGAAACTACTGCAGATGAAGATTAGTGATGTTCCACAATACTTAAGGTCATTTTAAAGGATGGTATAAAAATGCATAAACTGATTTGTATGTGGGAATGATTTAAGGAATATTTCTTCTCTGTAGGTGAGCTAGGCATTGATTCAGAAGAAAAAAGCGGATTATTTAGGTGAGATGTTTTGAAAAAAATGGTTTTCTGTGATTCATCAGTGACACGTTTGCTTTGTTTGATCTTTTAACAAATTTCTGTTTAATGACTTTGACCAGTTATCTCACGTCTTGTGTCACAGTATTACAAGGACAATATGTAAATATTGTTTATATGTAAATGTCACATATATGGGGATTATTAATGTCAAATTAAAAATCAAATCCCTTTCAAGGTTATTATAGTTTACTAAAGCTGAAACTATTAAAATATTTATGTTAACTGAAATCAAATAAAATAAAGCCATAAATATTATTCGCAAAACAATCTAAATGAAAAATAGAAATGTTACCTTAGTAAATAAATTTGAGCTGAGGCACTGAAATTATTAACTGAAAATAAAAACTAATCTGAATTACATAAACATAAATTACACGTACATAGCTATAATAAAAATAAATAAATAATAACATTACAAAAGCACGTTAAAAAATTGCTAAAATATTAACTAAAGCTAGTAAAATAAAATCATTCTTAAAATAATCCTTAAAGCTTCAGTAAACTTTAATAAAACTAAAACCAAAGTGCAGCAGTGGTGAGAATTTGGAGTGCAGTTCCAATTAACATGTCAGTCATGACAGTATTGAGACAAATACCAAATGCAATAATCATCAGATTTACACAAGACGGTTACATGTAATTAGGCGCATCACAGTGCAGGTTTACATAACACAACATGTCTATATACACAACATAATATAAACAATATAATATGCACATAATAATACACTATGTATAGAATGTTTGTTAAAGTTTTTCTTGTATGTATATTTTTGTCTGTTTATGCTACAGGACAGAGTGGATTTAATGTTCAGCCTGTCAAACAAAGCTAAACACTCGTCTAAGGTGAGAACAGAATACGGGTGTAAAAACTAAGCAGAAGATTTTTTCGGCTAATCTACATAGAGACTGACGCCATGATCATGTGATCGTGTCATTTATTAATCAGCCTCTATTGTGTACTGTTGTGTGTCTGCAAACGACTAATTGAATGTTGTGTGTTTTTTCTAGGATGAGAATAGTGTACATGCGAGACTCGCAGGCAGTAAAGACAATCTGTCTGAGAACAGCAAAATTAAGGTCAGTTTCCAAATGTACGTAATTATGTTTGTATGTATTTGATGTAAAACGTATTTGAGTTCATGTGATTTAGAGTTTGTGATTTATTTGATTTATTGTTTGTAGTTTTTTTTCCAGATCAGAATTCAAAATGTAATACTTTATGCGGCACGGTAAATCATCTTAAATAACCTCGTCACACGTTGCTTCAAAGTAATTTGAATAAAATAGAGAAGTGACGTTAGTTCTGAGAAAAGTTTCACCATCATTTATTTACAGATGCCTTGTGTACCATTCAATGCGATACAAAATCCCCAGATTAAAGTTAGCTTTAGTTTCTGTGTACTTTTTTTTGCCACTGTATTATGTCATACTGCGGGTTTATTATTGTTAATTGATAAAGTTACGATTTTCACACAAACATTGCGTCACACAATTATGACCACAAAACTGTGCCATATTTGACCACCAGGGGGAGAAGTGAAACCACCTGATGGGAATCGCCTGCATATTACCCAAACCCTCAGTAGAGAAATCAGTACCAATAGACATGTGTTAACTATCTAATCTTCTGGTTATATTTTCTGTTGGTTTAGGGTGGCTTCACTACCACCATTAACAGTCTGACCAACAGCCTTAAAAATAAGGTTTGTGATTTTAGTACATTGCCTGACTTTTAAACCACGTAAATCACATGCATGTTAAACGATATAAAACAGGTGTGTTTGGAAAAAAATATTCAATGTTTTATAGACGCCAAATGTAACGTATGTAATACATTTTTGGTTTACTCAATAAAAGTCATGCTTTGATTATATGTTAAAGCTAACAAATAACGCTACCTGTATAATTTATATATTTGTTTTGTGGCTTAGCTCACAAGGGTGTTAACCTCCTCTCCTTTTCTTAACAGGAAGAGCAATCATTACAAAATAAAGAACCTTCAGCAACCAGTAACGTCCAAACAAAAAGCAACTATGTCAAGGTGTGGCGACACTTTAAAAGTTCAACGTTTGTTTTCATGCAGTTTTAAGTATTTCATTGTAGTATGTAGTATTAAGAAATGTGCGTTACATATAAAAACAAACACATGGATTATACTTTAGAGTTTCAGAGAACTTCAGAACTTGAGAATTTCTCATTTATATGAGTTATATAAGATGCAGATTATCCGTCTATATGTTTAGATGGATATTTCTCTCTCTTTATACAGGAGAAACCAGCATTGCAAAATGAAGATCTCTCAACTAATGACAGACTTACAAAATGCAACACCGCTGAGGTTCAGTGAAAACAGTCACAATTGTCATACGTTTCTTCACAGTCACGTGTAAATTCTTTAATTCTCAGTTTTTCTTTTTTAGGAGGAAAACTGCCTGTTCAATTTTCTCAAAACATTTCCTAGAGGAGCTGAAGACACTTCTGGAGAAGTACATTAACATAAACAAAGAACTACCACATGACTGTCTTTATACACAGTGTCTGTGTGATTCTTGTTAAACCTTTGATAACCCTGTTTTCCTGCTGACAATAGTTACACAGTAGTTACAAGACTTTCTGTTTTAGGACAGCCCACCATTACACATAAAACTGCTGTCTTGTAACGATGACCTTTTAAGTGTTTCCAGCAACAATTCCAAGGTACTCATCGCAACTCTGTGTATAAAATATAGATGAATTTATATGAATGTATGTTATTCCAGTTCATATATGTGAATGCTCTCCCTTTTGTGCAGGAGAACTCGGGGAGGCCAAGCTGCACATTCCGCACTTCTCCAAAACCAGCCCAACGGTTTGCAGTGGAAACGGTAACACACCCCTCATTACCGTTCTTAAAATATGCTGTACCATTAAACCGTCTGATTTTAGTGGCGTATTACATATACAGGATCCTCTCAGTGAGCACGGTGATGCTGTGGACTGGAGTCAGAGTTTTTTTGACACCGCCATTGAAAAGGTACTTCACAACTACAGTAATTATTTATAGTGACCCACATAAGTCTCAAAACAAGTGCCGCATCCTCTGTTTGCTAGAGATCCGCTGCAGTACGCAGGGGCCTCACAGCCGGTAATGATGGTGGTCTCTCTGACAGTAAAACCAAGGTGAGCTGCTTTGTGACTGTACCGACTGTTGTTTTTGTAACAGTGTGGTTGTATAGTTGTGTTCTAGGCACTGGAGCAGAAGAAATGAAAATATTGCTTGCTGGAAATCAGTGTGACATCAGCAGAACATCACCGAAACACAATGACACGCACCATTAAGATTGTTTATAATACACTGCAGGACTCAGGAATTTCCCCCGTTTTAAACATGTGAAACAGTACGACACTCCAAATGACTCGAGTCAATTAGAATTTTGTCTGTTAGTTTTAAAGCCGTATCCAGTATATGTACGCTAGCTTCTCTTAAAAGCAACTACACTGTATATAATGCATACTATATACTGTAAGCATTTAATTTCAAAACAGTGTTATCATAGGAAATATGAGCCCATCTATCAGTGTAATAAACTCTACATATAATTGTTGCCAGTTTCACTCGTAACCAGTAGGCAGTTGTGGTTAGAGAATCAGACTTGTAACCAGAAGGTTGCCAGTTTGACTCCAGTGCCGACAGGAAACAACTGAGGTGCCCCTGAGTAACGCATATTACCCCAAATCACTCCCTGGTCACTGCAGTGCTGCCCACTGCTCCGGGTGTGTGTGTTCATGATTTACAGTGTGTGTATTCACTCCACACCAATGATGGGTTAAATGCAGGTCACAGTTCAGATATGGGTTACCATACCAAACAAATGTCACTTTCATCCAAATTTTATCGCTTTTATCCAAAGTTCATTTAAGTTGTACATTTTGTCAGTGCATGTGCTCCCTGGGAATCGAACCTACAACCTTTACGTTGCTAGCGCAATGCTCTACCAACTGAGCTACACGCTCAAAGTCAAAGTGGAGTTCTGCATTGTGCTCTGTGACAGTATGAAATGGCCATTTTCGCATTCCACATAATATTTTTGTTCCCGTCTGTTCAGGTCATGTCGTTCAGAGTGAGAAGAACACTGCCTAGAATGTCCAGGTCCTCCTGCAGCACTGAGGTAGTACAACATTCATTGTTTTACATCAGCTAATCGGTCACATCAGAGGACTCATCCTGCTTCATGCACAGGGTTCGGATGAGGAAGATGTACGTACAGAGCCGATTGAAATGCAGCAACTGCAAACCACTGAGGTGAGACATCACACATGTGAACTGAATGCTCGTTTTGTTTACGAGACACGCAGGAGCGTATCACGATTTATTTACATTGTTATTTCACAGTTTTTAATACTGTTGTACTATTTAATACTATTTGGAACGTTCTCAGAATATTGGCTAACGTTCTCCAAAAAGTTCTTCCGAAGCTCTCAAATATTTTCTTGCAGTAACGTTAGTAGAACGTTTTTCCAATATCAAAAACTTTGTTTTTAGTAGTTAGTGGAACATATAAAAACGTACAGATTTAAAAATGCTTGAATAACGTTCTTACGACCAAGCAATAACATTAATACTGGACGTTAATAAACTGGACGTTTTAAATCTTCCTAAAGCTTTCAACATCACGCTTTTAACATTTCTGTTAAGTAAAGGAAATGTTACGAAAACATTATTACAACCTAGAATTGATAGCTGGGTTAATGGTCTGTCTGTATATACTGCATTATATACTGTTGTATAACCTCTCAGTGTCTGCATGTATGTTTATAGGAGTGTACAGTTGAGGTCCTGCCAGTGGAGATTGCTGCCTACCCAACAGATGGAAACCCCATAGAGACACATGAGGTTTATCTCTTACACCAGAATGGGTTAATATGGTTGAGTATGGCTGTATTTAACCCTCTGTTTCCCTACACAGGATGATGAGCTGTTGGACTGGTGGAAAACTGTGGAGGGTGAGATAAAAAAATATATATATATAATATATAAATATTAAAATAAATAAATATGGCTATCTGTGAAATTCAGGCCAAATCTCATAATCTAATGATTATAAGATTGTTAGCATCAAACTTTGATTTCAATCATTCATTTCAATATGATTTGAATCTTTGACACGGCCTTACTCCGTCAATATTAAAGATATATGTTCAAAGAATGTTCTTCACATTATGTAGAATGATTTTATGTAGAAAACTGTAAATCACAAAAAATGACATCATCTGGGTTTTCACAGACAGATTGTTGGAAATACGCTCTGGTCAGGATCAGACCAGATCCTGTTCTATATAACTTTCATTATTAATAACACAATGGCAGGAAAATTAAAAAAGGCAGAACAGCATGGAAATGTAGAGCTAAAGATCTACTGCATCGTTTAGCGGGAACAAGAGTTATTTTAACTTTAATTTCACAATTGCTTAACCTGTCTTTTATTGATATTGAACCTGATATTAAAATATTACACAGATTTCTGTATGTGATCAAGCCGGGTAAAATGGTTTAAATTGAGACAAACCAGCCCCACAATCCTGGAATTCCAGGAATTCCTAAATTCTAATATTTGTTGTGCTGCTGTTTTCCCAACAAAAACGATGTCACTTCATGGAGGATGATGTCACAGAGGAACCAACTTATATGGTCAAGCTTAACATTCAGCAATGTTCTATTAAACAATATAGTTCAAAAACATGTTTGGAAAAGTTTATATCGTAACTTTTTTTACTTTAACTTCATTTAAATTTTAAACACACAAAAAATTAAATAAAAGGTTCACCCTATATTCATTTAAAAGTAGCTAATATAGAACATACAACTAACATAATTGTGAGAATCCCTTGTATGTATGGTTTCGGCTATCTCACTGTTTGCAATTGTACATGACGTCCTGATGTTTTGATTGA
The DNA here is from genome assembly GCA_036877585.1 of Botia kubotai. NCBI lineage: Eukaryota > Metazoa > Chordata > Actinopteri > Cypriniformes > Botiidae > Botia > Botia kubotai. The sequence goes on along the minus strand of JAZGTI010001897.1, from coordinate 17,041 downwards.
CAGGCTGGAGTGACTGGAACAAAACGGCAAATTTTCAGGAGCATGAAGAGCCGTAAGTAAAACCTTTAAACTGAAGCTGTTTCATCAGAGCTGGAACTAAACCCAGCAGGACTGTGGCCCTCCAGTACACGAGTGTCTGACTACCCAGCAGCACTGTATGATTAAGTCAAGTCAACTTTATTTATATAGCGCTTTTTACAAAATGTCATTGTTTCAAAGCAGCTTTACATGTATGATATATTTAGGCCGAGTACACAGAACACACAGACAGACACACAGACAGAACACACAGACAGAACACACAGACAGCACACACAGACAGACACACAGGCAGACAGACACACAGACAGACAGACACACAGACAGACAGACACAGAAAAAACAAGGTAGGAGAAACACAGGTGATATTATGCAGGTTATACAGTCATATATGGGGTATAAACAGATAGTATGAGAATAATAGTAATAATAAGTGCCAAATTAAAGCTGATTACTGCTCATTTTTGTCTCTCAGAGCCATCGAGGCTGCGGCAGACCGCGTGTTCATGGCGGCGCGTCTCTTCGTCAGTCTGTTTAACCAGCGCGGGGCCTCCTTGCAGCGGCACGTTGTAGAGCTGCTCGCTCTGGCCGACACCGTCGACAGCTTCCATAAGAAGACCGTGAGCGCGGCTGTCGGGGGCGGAGTGGCCAGTGTGGCGGGGGGTATAGCTACCATTACAGGCCTCATCTTGGCCCCCTTCACCTTTGGCACCTCCACCATTGTCACTGCGGTGGGTATTAGCGTGGCCACAGCGGGGAGCATCACCTCAGCTACTGCTAACATCACCGACGCGGTCCAATCCAAGATGGACCGCAAGAAGGTGGAGAAGATGATCCAGGACTACCAGAACGAGATCGGTGACATTAGGGATTGCCTGGAATTCATGCAGGTTTGCGTAGCATTGCTACTGTGTCTGACTCGAGCCCTCTGGCTGTGTCTTTTCTGCTTCCTTATTCATGCTGATGTCATCGTGTGTCACTTTATTTTGTCTGCAGGAAGGAATGCTTACTCTACAGGAATGGAACTTCGAGGAATATTCAGAGAGTCTGGCCAACACGAGCCTGAACCGTAACATCAAGCACGTTGTGAAGGAAGGGGGCCGAGCAGGTAAGGCGCTCCTGATCAACACCGAAAGGCTGATCAGCACTGTGAAAGTTCTTGGAGTCGCTGGAGGTGCTGCCAAAGCTGCCAGGGCCATCAGTGTCACCACGGGGGTCGTGTCCGCTCTCTTCCTCGCCCTGGATGTTTTCTTTCTCGCCAAGGACTCCAACGAACTGCGCAAAGGTGCCAAGACGAAGTTTGCCGGCAAGATCCGAGAAGTATGCACAGAACTTCAACACGGCCTTCTAGAGCTGAACAAAGTGAAGGCGCAGCTTCAGAAGACCATGGATGGGATTGAGGTGGAGGAATATGAGAAGCAGGGTGAGGTAGAGGAGGATGATGAAGATCTGTACGAGTCGGATCCTATTAAACTGGCAATACTAGAGCAGGAACTTGATCAGCTGGAGGAGAAGCTTGACCAGAAGCAAAAGAATAAAAGCGTAAAGGAGGCCCCCAAAGAGAAAGGAAAGGAGGAGTCGAGGAGTAAATAAGAAACTATAAACAAGGAGTCAAAGAAAATAATGTAAATGTGATGGAGAATACTGATAAGCTGTGTTTTCAGTCATACTACAATAGCAGAAAGAACATCCGAGAACATCAAAATAAAGATATGAGAAGAATGAAGATTGAGGATAGAGAAGAGTGTTTTTTTTCAATACTTTCTCCTATATCGGATGTAGGGACAACTATACAAACGTCATTTGTATGCTGGTTCTCCTGAAAACTTTTGTTTGGCTTACTGTACTATCAAAATATTGCTGTTTGTTTCGGCATCCTGACCGGCCCAACTTACACTCTTAAAAGTTAGGGTTCTTTAAAGGTTCTTTACAGCAATGCCATAGAAAAACCATGCTAGGTTCCCCAATGAACCATTCAGTCAAAGGTTCTTTAAAGAACCATTTCTTACCCTTTTTATAGTTTAAAGAACTCTATGGTTCTATGGATTCTTAAAGGTTCTTCATGAAAACGTACAGCCAAAAATGATTCTTTATGGCATCGTGTAGCATATTTTTGAGCATAGGCTTAATCAATGGTTCAAGTTTGGAGCAGGGCTATCTATTTGTCCTAGTGTTTGGGAACCTGTTTGGAAATGATGTCTTTAGCAGTTTCATTTGGTTATACTAGTGGAACACTTGAATTTTAAAGGGGGCGAACGCAAGAATTTGTACTTTTTTTTAAGTAAAAAAAAAGTACTTTTTATTTTTTAAAGTTTTTTACCTGTTGTTTAAAAGGTTGTTGCTTTTTTAATTTCTGCAGTCAGGGCTTCAATAACTTCTATGTGGCAAGTAAATCAATATTAATTTGGCTTTAATTTAACATAGCTTCACGCAATGCTTTGTGTGGCTCATGTCCTTTTAGCTTTACAATTTCTAAAAGTTGTTTATTAATAAAGTCATTTAATTAATGCTCTTTTTGTCATTTTCATCCAAACAGCCAACTCCAAGCAATGGACAAAATGAGAAGTCGGGTGTATGTGGTAGAATATATTTGTCTAAAATGTCCATAATCAGAATACTAAGCGTGCACACTAGCATGCACACTAGCTCATAGTACCATGTTTCTGCTACCGTGTTCAATGTTATTAAGCTCACCTGTGGGAACAAGAGTGAACTTGTGAACTTTGTGCCACAAACCTTTATTACTGCCTGACCAGCATCGTACATATTTGATCTTCAGAGATAAACTGTCTAATCTAAATGCATATTTTCTTTAAAACTGCTGATATGCTGATACGATATCATCTCGAAATGAACTATTTGAAAACCTTTTGTTTATTTGTGGCGCCTAAACATTTTACGTAATTAACAGAATCATCACCAACAGTTTACTGTAACAATGCCCTTCTATTAATTTAATAACTTCAATAACTTCAGTTTAATAGTAAGACACTTTCGATGAAAAACTTGAATGGCAAGTCTTGCCGATTATAATCTTGCGAAACCATGACAATCTTACTACAGTATGTGAAAAATGTCTCGCAAAAAACACGTTTCGCTCATCACCTCTGCTTCCAATTTTGATAATGGAAAGGTTGGGGCTGTTTCACGGCCTCAGGTCCTAAAAGTTAAACATGAAGTGGATGACAATGATAATGGTTATTAGTGCCATGAGTCACTTTTGTTTGTGATGTGACGTTGACAACATGTCACACTACCAGCCTGCAACAGGAATTCTTACATTACCCACATATGAAAACACAGACTGGAATGTGATCATACAACAATATTACCGATCCAAAGTTCTAATTCCTGTTTATACTTTCTAAATAGTGCACAACGTACTTTTCTAAACTTTCCTGAGGTGCAGCGGTACATATTCTTTGAATGACGTGAAAAATTACGCATGACATGCAAGCGTCTGACGCCTTATCATTAGAGATCTGAACTTGATCTTGTCGTCGTGCAAGGATGTTGCCAGTCTGCTTTGTCACCTGTCGGTCCATCTCATGGTGATGCATGAGGTTATTCTGCGCAATACAAAAAAGTTTGAGAAACAGAGACTCGTACCCAAAAAAGCTACAACGCAATTTAACGACATCATGTTTTCAAAACCTGTCACTGTATTTATTACAGTGGCGAGTATTCTGATCAGCATTTAGATGTTGTACTGTTGTATTAATGAATTAAACAGATGTTCTTTTTCTTTAACATATATAAAACAAAACCACAAGGTATGATGTATACAGAAAGTCATCAACGCAAATAATATGAAAACAACTAAATTTGATGAACTATTATATTTAAATCTACTTGTTTTATTAAACAAGTATAATCATAAAAACACTTCAAACTAATAAAGTAACCGGTTAATAGATTAGCTAATATGAAATAACGATGAAAATAGTTTGACAGCATTTCTTAATCCTCTAATTATTCCAAATGTTTATAGTTTTGTTGTACTGCAAACTGTTCATTGATTGTCTATGTTAACTAATGTTAAGAAATCCAACTTTTAAATTAAAACATGTATTAGTAAATGTTGAAATTAACATTATCAAAGGTGAAGAAAATGCTGTATTGTAGGTCATGATCAGGTAGTTAACTAATGTTAACAAGTGAAACCTTGTAAAGTGTTACTCAAAAGACAATTATCTAATTCATATCTAACAGTGTAATTATTTGGTTGTCAAATAATCTAAATCCGGTTAGACAGCTTTTGTCTATATGTTTTAAGAGTCGGCGCATTAATGTCACATCAAACCTGTATTTCCACCCTTATTCGACTCATGTACCCACACTGGGCGTTGCCATGTGGAAAAATTGAGCCATCTTTAAAATATAAGTAGGGACGTCTCATCCATCGTCACACAGTTTCTCTAGAGAGTGAAGGCTGACGCATCTACAGGTAAACGAACCATCTGCATTTGATTTGCATTATAAATATTTTAATTTCATTCATTTCGATTTGCATAAGCAATTACCTACTCGTGATTAATTTCTTGTCCCTGTCTAATTGTGGAATTTATCGCAGATGTTTTGTTACGTTTGTTTATTGTGACATCATTTTGTTTATTAAAAACCTTTAGTAACCATTGTAATGTAATTTATTATATACCACTAGAATTTGTTTTTGTGATTTCCAATGCTAAATTTATAAGTGCATTCCCAAAAATAAAGGTTCTGAAATGGCTCTTTGTTGAGGTGTGTGCTTCCATACGGAATAGAAACTTCCATATGGAAACTTCCCGTTGAATAAAAGTGTGTTCTTTTAGATTATTAAAAAGTTCCTGGGAAAACAAAATGCTATTTCTATGGCACATGTATATGGAGTCAACTTGATTATTTTTATTGAGAGAAATTGTATTAAACGCACATATAATCTTTCCCCTATGCAGACATGGAAAGCAAACTGTTGGTTTTGGTGGCATTCGTGATCGCCTCATTCGTGCCCTGTCTTAAGGCTGACGGGAACATAACTGCTTTAACTGTAAGAACACTCTCCCCTGACGCTGTCTCACTAAAGATGCTAAATAAAGATGTTATTGTAATGAACAGTGGTTTGGCTTTAACAATAGCAGACGTGAGATTTTCTGCGTTTTCTTACCGGCAGTACAACTTCACCCGCAACGACTGTGGCAACACCAAACTGTGTGTGGAAAAGCCGACTGGATGTGACCCCTCGGGCAGCTCGGAGTGCTTCTTCACCTCCACCAAAATTATCACTGCTAACGTCAGCCTGGCTATTGAGCTCAGCGGTAACTCCACGGGTTACATCGCCCTCGCGGCTGGATCCAGCTCTAATGTGTCACAGGTAAACTGGGGTTCAAGAACAGGGACGAGCTGCTTTTGTCAAAAGTGCTGAACATTTCCACGTCCATGCGATCATTATCAAAAAAAATCCTGTCAAACTTACGCCTGTATGTGAAAACCTAGTTACACAACAGCTGATAATGACACAGTAGTTTAAGGACTGTGTCATTTATGTAATTCTGATTTATCCATATTTTAAAAATATGTGAATAACGTATCATGACAAAACCATTGTTCACAGTGTGTCAGAGTTTGACAGTATGCAGGTGAAAGTTTTTATTTTTGTTTAAAAAAGGGCCTTAACCAGGTCTAACTGGTAACCAACCTACAGTAATTCTTGTTTCACTGTTTTTCTTCATGACCGAGAAATTCTAGTCATCTTCACCTCCCCCAGCAGTTTGCAACAGTCACACATTTCTTTCATTTTAAAATCTCCTTTATTTTCTTGCAGGGGCGTAATGTTGTCTTTGTCTGTGGCAACAATAATGGCACATTCTTCTTCCAAACGGCCACATTCGTAAACAATACACTGCAGACAACAACTCTGGTAAGGCAGACAGATGCCATCATAATATTTCATTTAAATTTAAGCTATTTTATACACATTTTTAATGCATCTGATATGTGAAGCGGTGCATTCTGATATATTTGTGTTATCTCCTCAGCCCAATATAAGCAATATCCAGTACAGCCTGAGACAACCAAGCTTGATTCAGTGTGCCTTCAACATCCCCCTCGATTTTACCAACAGTAACCTCACTGATACCCTCTCGGCCCTGGGCTTCAACAGCACAACATTCAACATCTCCAGCCTCGTTAATTCCACAATCAGTGTGTTCCTTGATGTCTATCAGGGTTCCACCAATGGTGGGTTATTATTGCATGTTGTTTTAAAACATACTGAAAACACACAACATACATAAGTAAAGTTCTTAAGAATTCAAAGGTGATGATGGTCGCTTTTTGTTTTTGAAGGAACCGTGCTTGGACAACCGAAGAGCACGTTTGGAAGCTCCTTCTCCGTGAATCTAGCTAACGTCAATTCCTCTGTCACCACAACCAGTACCACCACTGCACCGGCCACTACCACCAAACCCACGAGCGGCAGCGCCTCACCCTTCAGCCTTATGAGTCATGGTGAGTTAACATCTCAGATGTTCTCCAGTGATGTGTAACATCACGATTAGAAGCTGCAATTCGGAACATTTTTGGGTTAATGATAAGAACAACGGTTAAGAAAATTACTGCACGTTTCCTGCAATGTTATTTTTCAAACAGAGGTGGCGGTAGAGAGGCAAAAGTTAAGACTTGCAATTTTAACAATAAAATACAACGGAACTCATCCAAAATAACTCTCTTTTTTTTCAGCTTTAGTTGCCCTGCTGGCTGGAATCGCTCTGCGATTGCTCTAAACGCTCCTCAAAGACTTGCGGAAAAGGTTTTGTTGTACCGCTGTAAGTCTCTGTGATGCACTAGCAGAATGTGTACTCAAAGTTTACACCTCTAGCAAGAAGGACAGGCTATTCTTTTATAAATTGTTTATATTCGTTCAAATCTCCATTGTCGCCTAGATTTCTGTGTTTGCCTACCTTAACCGCATTGATCACAAACATATAGGAAACCCGTCACGATTTGTCGGGTATTGAACATACGTTTGTGAGCGTGTTTGAGTGCAAACACATACTGTACAGCCAACTGTCTTTAATTGAGGTGATTTAATCATTCCGTAATGTTATTTATTGTAAGTGGAAATGATCATGGAAACTCGCGTTTGTATTCTAATGGTTGATCTGAAGTTACGTTAAAACTTACTGGTTAAAAAGACACATACGATAAATAATTCATATTAAAAATACGATGAATATAGAAATAGTGTTCTTTTATGATGTTTGCATAACTGAAAATGAACACAAACGATCGGCACTCATTCACCACATGACCTTTATCAGATGATTTAAAGAAACGACACGGGCTAGTTGTCACACTGGCTATTCCAGTGAACATTTCTCAGAGTGGGTAGGTCTACTTTTCAAAGTCAGTTTCTGTATACTGTAGGTATATATACTAAATTGTTGACACAAAATGTAAATTAATTGTCCTGAGAACACACTTCAACTTTTTAGTAAAATCTAGCTTTATATTCATAGTTCTTTATTTGAATGTGCGTTAGTGTGGTATTATTGTGTTGACTTACAGCTACAGCAAAAATACAATGATTTTTACATTTTAGTTTGGAGGATAGAATTTAAGTTTAAAAGCTTTTAAAACTGACATACAAAACCACTGCTGTAGAAAACACACATTTGTAGAACTGAACTTTACTGAAATTGTATAATTTTGTTGCCCTCAACTATGTGACAATTAGCCCCGGTCTTCCAATAAGCAGCTATTTATTTGTATAGGTATATTGAATGTTGTTATATCATGTTAATGGTATTCAGAGTGAATTGAATTGGAAAGATTGAATTAAATATTGTAAAAAAGGAAAAAGTTGATCCCTTAAAGAACTCTTTGTAACTAACCATTAAAACTTTTGTTGATAATATTACATAATGTTGTAATATTTGATTTAAAATTAAAATGACTTTTGACTTAAATTCACTTGTTTAATGTACTTCATTTACTTAATTTACATGTTACTACATAAATCACATTATTTTACCTGAGTAATCACTTTTAACTGTAAAAATATGATTGACGCTGTGATGTGTCGGAATTCAGTGGCGATTAATGAGCTTTACTCTGTGTGTGACCTTTTGCAATAAACAGAAGCAAAATCACAACAAACAGTCACGCGTCTCTGTATGTTACAGAAACAGAGCCTCTGTATTCCACAAAACATGCTGGAATTGTTTTTGAATTGTAATTCCAGCAGGTCCAGATCATAGACTTAAAGGCAAGATTTCCTCAAGTTTAGTGTTTAATTCTAGAGTTCCTGTAGCTCACTTAGTAAAGCATTGCGCTAGCAACGCAAAGGTCGTGGGTTCGATTCCCAGGGAGCACATGCACTGACAAAATGTATAACTTGAATGAACTGTAAGTCGTTTTGGATAAAAGCGTCTGCCAAATGCATAAATGTAATTCCTCATGTGTTTTGCGTTTGGTATTTGCTGGGTCAGACACCTGAAGATACACAAATACAAATATGGGTCTAAATATGCTTGTTAAGCGTTTTGAATGGAAGATTGCTAACAGAACATCTGCGAGTTCCCCGTGTTTTCATCCACGGCTCATGCAGTGCCGCATAAAGATCAGAACACTCGCACTTAATGTTCGCTTCCCAGGGGAACGCATGTACTGATAAACTGTATACCTTGAATGTGCTGTAAATCGCTTTGTAAGTCGCTTTGGATAAACGCGTCTGTCAAATGCATAAATGTCAACGTAAAATCATTCTACATAACGTAAAGAACATTCTGAAAAAATATATCCTTAATATCTCTAATTGTTTTATGTTAATTGAGTAGGACCATGTCACAGGTTGAAATCAGAGTGAAATGAATGATAAATCAAACGTTCATGCTAATAATCTCATCGTTAGATTATGAGACTTTAGCCTGAATTGTACAGACAGTCACATATCTCTTAATAAAAAATGTCTTAATCTGCTCAATTGTTTGTTGGGTCATATTAATCTCTGGTTGAGATTGTGAGTAATGTACAAGTACATCATTCTACACGTTCATGAGTGCGGGTGTATTTTGTTACAGAACAGATAAGCAATACATACACATACCGTCTCTGTGAGATGTTCAGATAAACTGATGTCCTTACAGATATTCTTCAAACCAGGTCAAGTACGTGATTATTAACAGGTAGTAGCTACAGACGTCTCACAAAGACACAAAATGGCTCTTTATATTGTTCCTGCGATATAATCAAAACTCATTACAGACACTTCCGCGATGTAACGTTTTTTTACAAACATGAACGATCGTTTTGTGTCATTATTCTTGAAAAAACGGTGATTAATATTGTAAGCTTTCGTGTTAACCTGTGTGTAAGACAGAGAATGTGTAAGAGCGCCCTCTGCTGTTGAAAGATAGGCTAGTGTACAACACACCAACCCCCAACCTCTACCCATTATCCACAACCGACCCCCACTCGCAATTTTGATCCAATAAAATATTCTAGAGCTTGGCCTAACAAGAAAGAAAATAACCAAACATTAGGAAATATCTTCATTTCCAGTGGTCTTAGCTTATATTAATTCCTGCTTTGTCTTGTTTTAAATCATTTTGTCATCTTAAGGGCCCCATTTTAAGTTTGTTAAACCCCTGGCCCCCTGTTTGCACGTAAATGCATGCGACATTAAGGTGTAACTCTTAAAGAGACAGTTCACCCAAAAATTAAACTTGTATGACCTTTATTCCTTCCTCTGTGCAACACAAAAAGAGATGAGCTGCTCTCTTTCATACAGTGAAATCTGACGAGGACCAGAGGCTGTCAAGCTCCAAAAAGCAGTAAAAGTCTTCATAACTCTTCTCCTGTTCCGAGTCTTCTAAGGAATCTTTTGAGTATGGAGAAGATTAGAACGTCTACTATAAATAACTCTGTTTTCTGAGGGGAAAAAGTTTTTAGGAAGATATGAGAATGAGTGAATAAATAATGATTCGGCGATGGTTTCTTTTCTGTGTACTGTTCCTTTAAACTTAAATGGTTTTTAATAACATGAACAGCAGCAGTAAACCTGTTTGCTATAAAGCATTGAAAGCTATCTTTTATATCCCCCTACATATCCATTTGTGGACTCATATCTGTTTTTTTCTCCTCCACTTATCTCTTTTATGCTTATACTTCATCCGTCCTCTACACACACCACTTATGCTATGTTTTACCATGGTAATAGAGTTTCTTGTTCCAGGTTATATATAGACACAAGTGAGTGGGAACATCCAATAATTTCTCTTTTTTTAAACCGGCACTTTACTTACCTGCTCCGGCAGATGCTTTAATCTACTGCACACTGTCTTACACCACTACATAGTCTGCAGTATTTTCCTATATAAATTACTCATTTAACACATAATTAAGAAGAAATGATGAGCCATCGAAGTTGCGTATTTACACATCGCATACTTCTGATGAAAAAGAGCAAACCAATGTTATATAATACACTTCCCTTTATGTAACTACCCACTGCCCCTAGGACACAACATTCAGTATTTGTGTGGAAGTATATATTTTAGACTGAGTCACATTGAGGAGAAAAAACAGGAGTGGGTTAGATCACTCAAGCCCATGGACACACACAGGAAAAGAACTGCAGGGCGGTGCAGAACAGATCATATGTTTAAGAGAAAGATGGTCCATACAGTGTATAGAAAACATTCATTAATATATTAACCTCAGAGTCAATTGTGTTATCCGTGACTGTTTGAAAACGTTGCCGCGTTCATCACACCAATGCAATTACAAATGTCATCCTGCCCTATATTAACTTTGAGATAATTATGATTGTCTATAGGCCGCTCTCATTATTATGAGCTATTCTCAGGCATCTGTGGAGACTGTTTTAATTATAGTGGAAGGAGAAAGAGATAGACACTCAAAATAGATCAAAATGTTACACTTTCCTTGATTGAAACGTCTACATTTAAGCGATCTCGCTACCAGCCTTGTGCTTTTGTATTAGAATAGCAGTAAGTCATTCTGTAATGCAGTTTCACTATAACGCATGTGACCTTTGGCAGTAAAGAAAAAGTAACACAATTTAAAGGCATTTAAGCGAATTTAGGTGAGCGTGATGTCGTTAAAAGGACATCAGCTTTGAGTTCAATTCAGTTAGCCAGTCTCATACAGTAAAATGATCAGTGGTGATTTTAATGCCTGTTTCACTGGGTTGCTTGCTTAGTCAGGACGGGCAAAGAATGACAGTAAACCTTGAAAACGACAAGCTAGTCGACTATTACTATTTGGTGCTGTAAATAGAACCTTATCCAAATGAATAAATATGCAAGATATTTCTATAACAAACCCACAGTGAAAATTAAGACAGGTCCTAACTTCTCTGGTATTTCAGCATATTTGAAATACTCTTTTTCTTATATGAAATTTTGATATTGATAAACGTGATTTTCTTCTGGCCACAAACTGATAATCTTTTCATTTTGTGAAGAAAACAATTATGAGCTAATGCCAAGAATACATATGAATATGAATAATCTATCTGATACTAGCTATTGTAATACAGTATTACACCAACATAATGTATCGTGGGTACAGTGTAACATTTGGTAATTTATTGCCCTTTGAATTCTTACGTGTAAATTTGTTCTGTTGTACCTGCAATACACTAAATACTTTAAAAAAAAACTTGATGGATAGACCTGCGTTGTACAAGACAAAACTAACGTTTCTAGCTATGTTTATTTCTATAAGGGGGAGAGAAGAGAGATGAATACAAAGAGAACAGAGGATACAATGTCTTATAAAGTGAAAATCCTGTCTTCCCTATTCTTATTCCTAAACTCTAATCATCCCAGCATGTTGATGCCAAAGGGCTTTCATTTGTTTTCAAAACCCCTAATTTCCCGCCCACACATCGACTTTGCCCTCTCCTCTGCCTCTTCCCTATTAACTCTCTTTCCATTTTGAAAATTGTGGAAGGCTTTTTTGTCCTCCACACTGGCTGTTTCATGCTTTCCTTTTCTACTTCTTTTTCTTCTGGAAGCGTCTGAACTGACTCTGTATTGCCAAAGCAGCTTTCTCTGTCTCTGGAGCCTCCAGGTCAATGTCAATCTCCTCCTCAGCTTCCTGTGTAGGGGGCTTTCCTGCTTTGTCCGTTGGGTTCCCCTGGGAGGCTGAAAGGCACATGGCACAAAAATACAGGCAACCGTGATGGCATATTTAATGGAATGACAATATTTCCTACATTTTTTAAGTAAACAGTCAGGTCCTAATTCCTGTGTTCCTGTTGCTCTGTTGGTACAGCATTCCGTTGGCATCGCAAACGTCATGGGTTCGATCAAATGTACAGCTTGAATACACTGTTAGTCGCTTTGGATAAAAGCGTCTGCCAAATGCATATGTAAATCCTAACTCAGTAATCGATTTTTATGCAATAGAAGAATAATATTGTTTTGAGCTGATTTACTTGGTAGATGGATTATTGCAAAGGCTCTGGAATTCAGTTATGCGTGGGTGCAACGAAACGATACATCAGCTAAACATACTCTGACCTTACAATCAATGGACGTAACCAACCTCTACTAGATGCTAAATCCGCAAAACAGAATGCGGTCTTCTCTGTGTGTGTGTGTGTGTGTGTGTGAGAGAGAGAGAGAGAGAGAGCACAAAAGAGAGTACAAACAAAATATGTGAGTCCATATGAGTAGGACGAAAGCATTTCTTCTCTTTTTGTGCCTATATTCTGTATTGTTCAAGCATGAAAAGCGTGTCTCAGTATGTTCTCTATGCTTTAAATTTCAATGTTATGAAACCTTGACCATCTTAGCATTTGTTAAGAGACCGAAAGGATTGACGTCTTAACATGGTGAGGAATAAATCAGAGGCAGGAATGAGGAATAGAGATCCAAAACAAGACTAGATATTTTATCTCTAATTATGTAAAGTAAAATACAATACAAACAGCTGGAAATCAGCTTAAACTGGTAGACAAGTGTTTGTCATATGCGACTGTGTACCAAGGCAGTTCCAGTGACCAACAAAATGAGTTATAAAGAGGTCAATTATAAATACTTGTGTACGGTCGTGTATGGAAGTACGGTGTAGGGAAATATCAGCACACTCATAAACGCACCTTTCTCATTGGCGGTGGACCCCTTGGTGCTGTTGGGAGGATCAGAAGAACTGTTCTGTGAAGATGAGACAGTAACTTTCAGACTCATTGTCGTTTAGCGTTCGGACATCCAATAAGAGCATAAAATTACATTTCTACTACTGAGTGAATTTACATGACAGCGAATTCAGTTTGCCATCAAAATTAAAACCAGATAGCGGTTTTCATCAGGCATGTGTTAGGACACACTGATTAGGACCCTGTAATCCCCATCGGGTTAATCCCCCTTTTTCAATTCTGTGTGCAATCTGGAACAGTGGCACTCAGCCCTGGAGAGGATCCCCATCATAATCAACATCAAGCTTAGTGTGTGTGTGTGTGTGTGTGTGTGTGTGTGCGTGTGTATTACTCACTTAATGTCTTGCATATTCTGTTCTTATCATTTTGAAATAATTTATCCATCCTGATGTACGCCGCTTACAGAGAACCATTAAAAGGTTCTTGCCATAAGGAACGTACGGATTACAGGTTTATCTGTTATATATATTTCGTTCAAATGAGCGTGTATGTGTGTGTTACAGAGTGTCCTTGCACAATCCTTATGTTGCTCTTTCAATGTCCACAGCATGAGTTAACCACTTGAGGCCAAAGCGCACTCTGTACATCTCAGTATATCTGTGACCTCGCGCCTTCAATTACGTGAACAAAAAAACTGAAAATTAGCACTGAGGTGGTGCCCTAGATCTGAGGTGTTCATATTCAATGACATCCAGAAACGTGTCAATTCATTTGAATATTTCTCATACGTGCGTGTAAGTGGGACTTTATTTATCCAACCAATAGAGTCTCACCAATTTTAAAACAGCAGAGCAGGTCGAAGTGGCAGCACAGCGTGTGATTTTCAGCGTGATGGATTTTCAATTAAATTTGAGAAACTGTGATATTTGGTTAAAGCAATTGATCTATTGTAAACAGCGATGCTGCACAGACACCCTTTGGTACAGAAAATGCACACACATACACACATATACATAAATTCTCCACTTCCTTTTGCTGCAGGGAACTCTTTCAAATGCAAATCTCTGCAGCCCTTCCCCAGTAATCCTTTTTTTGGGATGAGAGAGCGTTCTCACCTCTCCTCAACTCCAACCCAGCCTTTACTTCTTCTATGTAATATTTGTATGGCACCTGTACATACAGCACCCTATTTACGCCCTAACATTCTACCTAAAAACATCACAACTTTCATCTCCAGAGTTAGTTTTCTGTCCTTTTGAACATGCGCTTCGGTTTATTTGTTGTCTTATAATTTGTCATAAAGTAGGTAAAGTAAACATGCGTCTTTCGCATGTTTATTTATTTAATAATGACGAGAAATGAAAGATCGTATAACTCCAGCTGTCTCGCAGTATGTCGGCTGTTATGATTTTCTGTGTGCTACATTACCTCAGTCAGCACGTTATTTTCACCCTCACACAGCACTAACACACACACAGCGCCCACGGCAGTCTCCATCTGCTAATTAGCCAAGCTTATATCAGCAAGGTCAAGCTCCCCTGAGCCACTTATTAATTGCCAATTAATGGGAGACTCACACCAGAAATGTAAAGCGTCACATTTTCAGTTTTAAACTAAGGAACTCAAGATTTATATATATTTATTTGGAGAACAGCATGCAAAATCCACACTACTGTTTCCTTAGTCTTTACTGAACAACATTTATGATTAACATTTATCTCTTACCTCACCTAAAAAAATATTTTTTTATAAATTTGAATATAGTATAATAGGTCTGAGGATTAAAATAATCTTCTGGTATTTACAGTTATCCTTCCACGTTTTTATTTGTATTTATGGTAAAAACAAATTTACTGTAAACGTAATGCAATACATTTAATTCCGTAATGCACTTGAACTTTTGAGTTATACTCTATAATACTCAAATATAGAAAATCACACTCACCTCACTCATAGTTCTGGGCGATGCAAAATTTCCTTTTGGGCTGATTTATAGCGTCAATGTGAAACGCACAAGTGTAATTGCTCTTGTTTTGATAGAGTGCTTTGAAAATATGTCGAAACAACTGAACCGGGAATATTATGCAGAGAAGTGTCTCTCCATCTCTCATCCGAAAAACACGCCCCTGTTCTCTCTCTCTCTCTCTCTCTCTCTCTCTCTTTCTTTTTCTCTCTCTCGTTCAGAGTCCCTTGAAACGTTCAACTTTTGTTAGGCTATTTTTATCGTAAATATCTTATACTTTCATCGTCATCATCATCATACCGCATTTTTGATCAGTTGTCAGTGATCCATTCTATATAAATACACTTTTATAAATTGACCCATTACTGATAGTAATATTATTATTATTATAAACAATACCACTATTATTACTGTTATTGTTGTTATTGTGATTATTATTATTATTATAACGCATGGCCTCACAATGTATCACGTTTGTATATACAGAAACTATATGGCATGTTGTCATTTTTATGCCAATTTCATCATCTGCACAAAGCGCAAAAATCTGAGTGTATGTTTTCAAAGTGCGTCTACTGGATTATAAAGCCGCTTTGTTTGCAGATTCAGACACACTTCCGGGGAACGAGCGTCTTGCCGGAAAAAGAAAAAAGAAAGAAAAAAACAGAAGCGCTAACGAAGCAGGTCCGTCAAAACATAAACACGGCGGGCACGACCACGAACGTGAGCGTAAACTGCGGGCTTTTGTGAATCTCCAGCGGGGGAGCCGAGCGCGCATCTCACTAATGCGTTGTGCTTGTGTTTGCGCTTGACTGCAGGGTGAAGGGAGAGAAAATCTGCGCAGACGATTAACAAGTGCGGACACTTTGGGCCTATAGCAGAGGTAACGCTGCGAACTACATAGCTCTCTATTTTGCCGCAGACACCCGTGTTTACATGTTGTCAGCTCGAGTCTGCACTTATAGCAGACGCGTTATTGACGCCATGTGTTTGTTTTTGTCGTGCACGACACATTGCACGATGTTTGCTCGTCTTTGCGGTCTTTGAAATCCATTCGTCTTTGTTCAAAAGCCACTACTTGCTTGCCAAACTACCGAACCCGTGGGCGATTACAACACTAGCCATCAGCTTTCGTATTTTGACCAGGGCAATGCCACAAAAGCGATGCTAAGATTAGTTAGCGCACTAGCTAGTCGCAGCCCGTTTACTGCGCACTGCCAAGTTGTTATATAGCACTAGTGCACAAACGGTGCCAAGTAGCCATCTAGAGATCATTTGCAGTACGACTCCGATGTTACTGTACAAGGTAATGTCATGGGTATTGCCACCAGGAGCAGGTGTTTACACTGTCGGCTATTCAGTAAATAGAATTAATTTGTCAATCTAGCCGGTGAGCACCTTTTAAATGTGTCACCATGGTAATAATGCTAGATCTTAGTAAGTTATGTATTGGTCCCGTTTATTGATTGTATGCTTTGAGCATCAGTCAGATATATTGTTTTGCTGAGTGCAATATGACTAATGTAATGTTAAAGTGAACCCGGTTCTGTTTTGTTATTCCAGAGTCTCTTCTGTCAGAAGAGACAGTCAGAATGAGCGACACAGATGGAAAAGCCAGTGTCCCAAATGGTAGGAGCTTGTTTCACCTGGTTCCTCCTGCTAATTGTGTATTCATTATTTTGTGATTTGTTTGCCATCATGGGTCTTTCTTATCAGGTGGTTCTGATGAGACAGAACCTAGAGAGGGAAGCGGAGAGGGCCATACATCTGCGGCCCCAGAGGTCCAATCTGGTCCTGAGTCAGGTACTCTGTGCACCTTTCAATCCCACGGTCACCCTGTCAGGATTGATTTTATGATAATAAGCTTCTGTACATTGGAATACTTTAAAATGTTATGATTATGTGGATAACAGTGAGTCACCTCGACT
>JAZGTI010001896.1:10969-40106 GCA_036877585.1 Botia kubotai | reverse complement strand
ACAGTGTAACAAATGTAAACATAAGTAAACCTAAGTGTATAACAATGTAAACAATGTAAAGGTGTGGTTTTGGCAGCCAGATGTGCAAAAAAAAACATGGCTTTGGCTTTAACATGGCTGGTTACAGTCCAGCCATGTTAAAATGTTGACAAATCAGTGAATGTTTGTCAAAATTGAATGAAAAAGCTTAGTTACATATAGAATGATGGTTATTAGGGGTGTAACAATATAGTAATGCCACGGTTCGGTTCTGTAAGCTGTGGAGGCATGGTTCAAGGCATGGTACCAGCAATGCTAAAAAACACAGATTCACTTAATGTATGAGGGAATTCCCCCGTCAGAAGCTAGTGTTTTTGCAATGTGTATTACTTCAAAGCAGTTTAACAGAGGACAGTTCCTTACAAACCCTTAAGTGAACCAGCCATAGGCCTTTGTCATATTATACAATATTATACTATACGCATTTGTTTTCCAGCACAGTGTGCTGCAATCATGTGTTGATATATAATTATAGTTGTTTTTAAAATATACTTGCAGAAATATACCATTCATGACTACTTTGCAGTTAGTTTAACTTTGTCCATGATCAAGTCAGTGTTTACCATAGTGTGTTAAATATGAGAATATTTTCAAGAAAGGCAATTTAAAGAATGTCAAATTACAATAACAATATACAACAATATTTTTTATAATTGCCTTTGGGACCTACTTAAACAGTGCAAGCATTAACTTGTGTAGGAGCTGTATGCAATATAAAGTTTTGTTCAATATATATTTTTTAAAAATTGATAATTTCTACATTTATTTTTAGGAGACTGAGGAAGAGGAGTCAGAGAAAGGTATGTCTGGTCACTTTTTGGGGTGAAGGTAACATTTGTTTTTCAGGTTTTGAAGGTTCTGTGATCAGAAGGTTGGACTTTATTTTTTTGTTGTTGTTTTTGAACCTCAACATGTTCTGATTGGGCACATTAATTAACAGCAAGTCTTGCTGTAAATCACAGACATTTAAAACATCACATTGCCATGGGCTGCATTGAAGGACAAATAGCGCTTCACCATTTGTCTTAACCTCAGGGAACATCTCTTTATAATTACATCATGGAATTTCTTCAAGGACTCTTCCCTGCCACAACATACCATCAGAAGATACCACCACCCACATGATCTTCTGTAGTTCAGAAGTCAGGAGCCAATGCTCAGGCAGCTTGTCTTTGACTGTTCAGAACATGAGATGTGAATATCATTGACCACAGTCTTGACACTTTCTGACTGTAGTGTAGCCCACGTGGCTTTGTCACTGCTTGTGCCTTAAACTCATTCAAGACTGGACACCAATAGACAGTGGACACCAGTTTTAACAGCAGGGCAGGGTGCTGTGAACATGGAAATGCTTCTCTAGTGGATCAAAGCAGAAGATTTGGCACCTTGTTTTTGATTCTCCTCCATCAGCTGTAAAATGAGATGGACAGTCGGGGAGTTTTTGAAAGACCCTGGATGAGACCACGAGAAGCCTCGTGGTTTAAATGTGATATCTGGTGGACAGACTTATTTTATAACACAGATATGCAGTTTCTCACAGACTGAATGCATGGTCCTAAATTAGAACAGTGTATGTCAGTCTCACCCAAATATATTGGAACCTTGGAACAAGTTTGGAACAAGACAGCGCCATTGGACTTGGTGTTCATCACAGAAGTAAATATGGCTATTACACAGAAGATTGTTCAACGTCTTCGTTTCTCACTAAGGAATGTGTTATTTAATGTATACCTGTGGTTTCCTCACCCACAATGACCACTAACACTAAACTTGCTCTCTATTCTACTTTCTAGGTCACGTAGCACAGATGTGAATGTTAAACAATGTGTTTTGCCATGTTTTATGCTTGTTAAATCCCTCAGATGTAACCGATAGTGATGATGCTACTCGTGAAAATTCTAAAACCTTCTCCTGTGAAGATGGCCTTGCAGAGCCTGAGGCTGAGGCAGGGGTGGAGGATGATCTTGAGGTTGAGGCAGAGCCTGAGCCTGAACCTGAGTCTGAGCCTGATGTGGAAATTGAAGCCGAGAGAGAAGCTGAGCCTGAAGTCCCAGGGATGGAGGCCATGGAAAGCGAGCCTGCTCCTGAATCTGTGAAAGAAGTTGAAGATGACAATATTTCCGTGACCATCCAGGCAGAAGATGCCATCACACTCGATGTGGATGGCGACGACCTCCTGGAAACAGGTAAACATGTGAAACTTCCAGATTCTGAGGCAGACAAAAGCTGTGAAGAAGCCGAGGCCTCTGCTGAGATGGGGCAGGAGACAGACTCGCTGGCTGAAGCGATAGATGGTCACAAAGATGGTAAGAGAGATGACGGGCTGAAATCTGACGCCGCAAAGAAGGACAACAGAGAGGCCTTGAAGAAAGGAGAAACAGGAGACAAGGAAAAGGATTCTGGGAAGAAAGGCCCCTCTTCAACTGGGGCAACAGGTCAAGCAAAGAGGTTTGTCTTTCTATGTCAGTTCTTTAAGATACTACTACCAAGTTCCAGCTCACTAAGAAACTCAGCATTGTGGGTAGCCGCAAGAATTTTTCCTTAACAAGTTGTTCATTGTACCTAATCCCTGGCTTTGGTTGTCATTTGGTTTGGTTTGCCATTATTTTGAAGTTTGGTAATTGGTGGCGTTAAACGAGGAGCTGAAAACACATCTGTTACGCACATATTACCAGCACTTGCTTTTCCAGTCCCTACATATGGTTTAAAAGGCCAATAGTTCCACTGATGTCAGAGGGGTTTGTCAGTCCAATGAAGTGATTCACTCTGAAGTTGAACACACTCCTGAGGATTTCATTTGTCAAGTGAATAATTTGGCAGAAAACCTGGCCCACCTTGCTCCTGTGGAAAAGCAAGAAAAAGAAGCCTTATTGGAGTTTTGTCCAAGTGCAAGCCTTGCCTATGGGGATTTGTTTTCTTTTTTCCTTTCTCAGTATTGGACTAAAAATGTGTTTTTGTTGTTTTTGAGATGTACCTCGATATCCACAATCTTGTCTCATGTCCTGTTACTCATTAAAGTATTTCTTTTCTTTTGTCGCTCCCATAACATTTACATTTTAGCTCTTCAAAAGACAGAGATGGAAAGACTACTAAAGATGAAAAAGGTAAGGTTTTGTCTGTGTCTGTATTATGTCTTTAGAAGTCCACAAAACGTATGATAGGTATATCACTAATGCATGATGTGAAAACAACTGATTTAAATCTTGTCTATCTTAAGTTTGATAGTTGATTATTATTATACAATTCTATAGAAGGTAAGTTACATACAGAAGATTTGCATAATACTGTTGAAAGTCTGGTAATTTGGAAGTGCTTTACTCTAAAGCTTTAGTTGTAATTTAATTGGAGCTGTCAGATGAAATGATACATGAATATAGTAGTGGGGTGTCTTCTGGACTTCAGCTTGATATGTGTGTTCAGGAAGCAGCAGTAGTACCAGCTCTTCTCGCAATCTGTGGGTGAGTGGCTTGTCCTCCAACACCAAAGCGGCTGATCTGAAGAACCTCTTTGGCAAATATGGAAAGGTAACAGCCCCTTGGAAAATGTTACAGCATGATTATGGACGGTAATGTTTGCATTGTCATTGTTTAATTTTGCATAAACATATTGTTCTGAAATAGGTTTTCAGTGCTAAAGTGGTCACCAATGCTCGTAGCCCAGGAGCCAAGTGTTACGGTTTAGTCACCATGTCATCCAGTGCAGAAGTGACCAGGTGCATCTCCCACCTGGATTGCACAGAGCTCCATGGACAGCAGATATCTGTGGACAGGGTAAGAGCTTCATCAGTGTGACGTGTGAGCAAAATGCTCATGGTTTGTCTCTTTCTCAGTTTAAACAATAAAATAACTGACCATTAGAATTTATAGGTTTTATATTTTTCAGCCAAACAACTTTGTCTGTAGCTTGTGCTTTTGTAAAAACCAGCGGTACTAGATTACTTATTGTGTCATGCTCATAGGTTAAAACTGACCCTTTTAAAAAGGACTTCTCAAAGAAAGAGGGGGAAGAGAAGATAAGTTCCAGTAAAACTTCTGGAGAAAAGCGCACTCCAACTGGAACCAAAACCTCCAGCAAGTAAGAGATTGTCCATGTTTATTCTCATGTAGCTCATGAAGGGCATGACTCTTTAGCCACACATTCTCAGTTTCACTTTTGAATTGTTCCTTTTTTTTTTTAAGAACTCAAGCTTCCTCTAAGGAGGAGAAGAAATCTGACAAACCCTTTGAGAAGGATGGCAAAGACACCAAGAAGCCAGACTCCAAGAGCAACAAATCCGATACAGCATCTCCCAACTCAGAAGACGCATCTAAGAAAGATGAAAAGAAACATGGACGTATGTTTAACCTGCTAAAATCATTTCAGAGGGGATAAATGGTTATGATTGTTGATCACTGCTGTAATTACAAGCTGAAAATCTCTGTCCGTTCTTCCAAAGGAAAAAGTCCAAACAAGATGGGCGTTGACCAAGCTAAAGGAGAGCAAAGCTTTAATAAATTTCGACCTCCCTTTAGAAGGGGCGGAAGGTTTGAAAAGGTACCACAGGCGTTCACAATACAGACTGTGATGAAATTATTCAATGAGATGTTTATACATGCCAAGTCCTCTGATTCTCTATTTCTTTGCAGCCTGGTCCACCCAATACAATGAACAGACGGCCCAGATGGTTTATTCCACCTGAAGAGGTTTGTTATGTACATTTTGATATAATGTAACTAATGATCTAAATTTCAAGCAGCAGTATATGCTACCTCTGTGTTTGGTTTCACCTAGTTTATGTAACATGTTTACAGATGGAGATGATGAAGAAGGGGAGGCCCATGCCTAACAAAGGTGGCAACAGTGACATTCTTCCATTTGAGAAGATGAAGGAGCAGCAGATGCGTGAGCGCATGGTCAGGATGGAACGCGTTCGCAGAGCTATGGAACTGCGCAGGTAGGTGTACACACTCACGTTCACTACCAGATCTTCTCCTTTGGATTTTCTTTCAATGAATTTGTACATTCAAGTACCAGTTGCTGTCTGTAATATTGTTTTGATGTGATGTTCAGACGGCGCGAAGTAGCAGAGCGTGAGCGTCGGGAAAGGGAGCGGATCCGTATTATGCGTGAACGGGAGGAAAGGGAGAACCTGATGAGAGAGCGGCAGAGGCTGGAAGTGGAAAGACAGAAGCTTGAACGCGAGCGCATGGAAAGAGAGAGATTAGAACGAGAGAGAATCCGCATAGAGCAGGTAAACCTCAAAAAAGTCTCAGAGCTGGAAGTTTGTTTTGTCTGTAAGTCAGCATGCTGAAAATTTGTGTGAGTGCAGGAACGGCGCAAGGAAGCAGAGCGCTTGGCTCGCGAACGTGAGGAGCTTAGACGACAACAGGAGCAGCTGCGTTACGAGCAAGAAAAACGAAATCACTTAAAGAGGGGACGTGACCTTGACCAGAGGTTTGTTAGACCTTTTTTTATTTATTGGTCAGTGTTCTGTAGAAGTGCTTCAGTATGATTTTTTTTTTTGGGCCTAGTTGACTGTATGCAGGTGGTCAGTGGTTTATCTTCTCACCTTGTGCAGGAGGGATGACCCTTACTGGAATGGCAGTAAAAAGATGCAGACTGAGCCAGTGGGAAGGATAGGTCATGGTTCAGATTACAATAGCCGACAACAGAACCGTTTCAATGACTTCAGCCCCAGAGACAGGGCTCGGTACCCTCCAGCATCTGTTGTACAGTCTAACAACTTTGATAGGTAGGCATTTATGAACATTTGTAATGCTGTGTTCATTAATGATCAAGCTCTTTGTGTCCTCCAATAAGAAGTGGTTTCCCTGGTCAATTTTGAACACCAGAATGGATCTATGTATGGCTGTGTAGTTGACTCCATTATATTAAATTACTTCATATCTGGTGATGATAGCTGTAATTAAAAAACAAAATGGTAATATGTGCAGAGGTAGCTCCATGACTACCTTTCAACTCCTGAAGCTGTGCTGTGATTATGGTTTAGTAACAGTCATGTGTGAGAAGTTGGAGCTTTGATCATTTACATTGACCTGACCATATGTTTTTCTCCAGACGGAACCGTTTTGACAGTGAAACTGATTCAAAGAAGAATAGACCTGCTCCACGTCGAGATGGACCTGGGTTTGACCGTTATCCTAAAGACTTCAATACTGTGAGGAGACCTGAACCTCCACCCCCTCCTCGCGCAGAGCTCAGGGACAGTGACCGGCGAGAGATTCGTGACCGTGATGAGCGCAGGCAGGTGGCCATGCCTGATCGAACAGCAGGAGGCAGAGCGCCACCTCCAGCAATCACCCACTCCCGATCCCCCAGAGATGGCAGTCACTCTAGCTGGAAGTCTGAGGGGGGAATAAACACAAAACAAGGAGATGTCAGGTAGGGAAGAGCTTTTGTTTATGCTTCCACTCCTTTGGAAATCATAAGTCAGTTTCTGTTTTAAAAAAGTTTTCTGTTGTGGCACATGGAATATGGTACTAAACCACTTTGACCTAAGTCGCGTCTCCATCGGGCCAAACCATTTTAGTTGCTTAACTACTCTATGCCGTGTCGTCAGGTAGTCAGGCAACATACAAGTGACCAATCCTGAGTGGCAGTGTCACCACACGCATGCAGTGTGCTGGACTCAGCATGGTTAGTGAACCTTGCTAAGAATTCCGGACAAAGAATGTTAAGGCCGGTGGTGGGAAAGTGACTATTGTCTTTTGAACAGTGATTTATTATTTTACGAATTTGTTAAAAAAATTCTAGTATATTAAAAAAATTCTAGTATATATTCTTTTAGTATAGATTATCAGTTTGAATCAGTCTGGCTCACTCACTAAATCAGATGAAGCAATTTTTGACCTGCTGAAACTCATTTACTTGCGCTGTTAATGGGATGTTTAAGGGGGAGATGTGGTGCCTGCTTGTAAATGAAAACACTGTTATTGTGAAGAGTCAATCGTTAAGTGGACCTAAAATAAATAAATAACCAAAATAAATACAAAATAAATAAATCTTTACTCTTCATACACACACACACACACACATACATATATGGTGATATCTATAATTTGGTTGTTTGAATTGCAGAGGAGCAGTACGAATGCGTCCAGATCGTCCAGGAAGAGATGGGCCTGGCCCTGCCATAAGAGGAGCCTCTACGTCCAGTCGTGGCAGAACCAGTTTTAACAGCCGAGATGGAGGCAGACCTGTTGTTATGGGAGACCAGGTAAAATGTTAACAAACCTCTGATCCACTTCTTTTTTTTTTATCTGTGGATGTTGGAATAGATCTCTGTAGATGTTTGCAAACCTAATGCTACCTTTGCTACTTTCTGGCCCCAAGCATTTTGGCAGTAGCAGGCAGGTGGTCGTGGAGAGGCATGGACGTGATCAGGGTCCCAGGAAAGACTGGCATGGAGCAGCAGGATCACAGAGTGCAGGATTCCCAGATAACCGCAGAATGGGAGAGAGTCGTCCAGGCATGATGGCACCGCATTCCAGGTGTGTTCTGGATCTACAATGTATGTTTTAATCACTTGCTCTCTCGTGTCATTAGCAGTGTTAAGGATTCATTCACATGTGTGACTGCACATTTTATTTAGTGTTTTATAAGCTTAACTAGTTTTTCTTGTAAAATACATTTATGGCACTTTAATGTGCTTTGAGACATCTGTGTTTTGTTCTACACTATTGCGGTTTGTGTATCTATATTAAAATACAAGCGTGTTCTGAGGTTTTAACTTGACTTGTTGACTTTGAACTGACTTTCAATTGCAATGATACTGCATCATTCATTCATTACGAATTGTCTGTCTTCCTGCAGCCATTCTTCCACTGGAATAAACAGAATTGTGCAGATCACTAATGTTCCCATAGCTGGTGGCAGTGGAGGATTCAAGACCTTCAAAGGGAGATTCTAGCATCAACAATTTGCAACATTTTGCATTTTAATTTTTAACTTGGTGTTTTTTATTGGCTGAACTATAGCCATAAGTTTATTAAAGACCCAATTTTGTGAAGACTTGTTTTTCTTTGTAAAGATATGTTCTCTTACATGTAGGGTTTGTTCCCTGAACTGTTCTGTGGTGATCTGTAAACAACCTTTTGTGCACATACGTTATAATGATAGTGTAGGTGCAACCTGTATATTGCATTTCTTAATGTTTAGGTAATGTTGAAACATGTTCCAGTCACTCTCTTCTGCTTTGAGAAGGCTGATGTGTGTGTAGTGCTGGACACATCTCCAATTTCATTAACATTTCAATACCTGACCTTTTTTTTGATGATTCTACAAGTTAATATTAAATTATGTACATTTTGACTGTTATAGTGTGCTTCTTGATACACAGCTGCAGTCTCATAGTTAAATTTATTGAAGGAAAAACTCTGAACTGGTTACAAATGCAAGTGAATGAGTCAGAAGAAACACACAAACCCACAGACTCCGTTGACCAAAAACTTTTATTCAGACATATTGTCCCTCGTCTAAGGCATTTGTTACAGAAAAGTCCATCTACTTTTTGACACTGTTGGGCTACATACATATTTTGGTCATTACTGAACCTTACACGCTATGTAAGGTTGATCCTTATATCCTGCATTTTGTAAGTTTTCTTTTTTGCCAAGTTAAAATGTGTGTAAATATACATGTATAAAGGATATAAAACAGAAATTGTAATGGGACTGCTCCATTAGATCATTAGGACTACATGTTGTATTCAGTTGTTAAAACATGCATCACAACAGCATTTCTATTATAGACTGACCTGCTAAATAGCAGTATAAGACAAATGCACCATAAGAAACCTTTCCAGACTTTCTCGATTTATGGCAGAATGCATTTAATGTGTTTCAGAGCCATTTTATGATTCGTATTTAAAAGTACTCATCTGTGATATTGAGAAGTACAATTACCCTCCCTGTTCATTAGTTTGAATCACCCTTGGAAAAACCCTGCTTTTGTGAGTTGTTTAAATGTATCAGCTCTGTCAAAAGCCCTCCTCTCTTGATCTGCTGTTGTAATTCCATATCACTAGATGGCACTAAGCTATGAAAACATGAGAAATTGTATTTTGTAAAAGCAGGGCAAGGAAAAGAATGCGTAAATGGCAGCATTTAGAGCAAAACTTGCAGAAAGTTCCATAATGTCCAGTTGTAGTTCTTCTGGTAGTCTTATAAATATTAGTCTTATTGAAGAATGTGTTATGTACTGGGAGTAATATGAATCAGGTTTTCAACTGTAACCAGACAAAAACTCTGGCAATTTTCTTATGTATAAAAAGAGGTATTTTTCTTATCTAGTGCATTCAGTGTAACAGTGCATAACAAAGAACTAAAACGATCTAGGACACCCTTTCCCCCCTCTATAAATGTGAAATATCAGCATTTATCCCACTAACAAAGCCATACATGTATATTTTTGTGACATTCCACAGATCTGCTATGAACAAGAAGCAAAAGGTTTAAGCTAAAGCACATTACCACAGAAGTTATTGGCAGTCAATGCAAACGACATAAGCTAATGCACAGTGGATACATAGTATTTTGTGTGCTGAAAAAGCATGTTATTAGGTTGCATTCGCGATGTCCTTAGCCATGCCTATTTCAGACATGGCACTGATCATTAACACTTTGGAATGTCCCATATTCAAGCTGACTTGCAAGTCAAACAGTTTAGTGTTTTATGAAAGACAGGAGTTACTCTATTTGACCTTAAACTGTCTTTCAGTCCTTTCACCAATGCAGTGAATCATAAATTAAGTGGCAACTTAATCAGCTGCTGTTTACATTAGGAAAACATAGGTTTGGTTTAAATGAATGATTTACAAAGTTACAGTTATACATAAACTTATTTTAGCCCACCACCCGCAGTACAAATGCTTTTTCCTCCCAACTGTATAGTGACTAGCTTGTGCTTCCTGCTATATGACACCATTCACAGAGGTGACCGAGAACCTCACCGACATTTATGAAAGCAATATCTGTGGTTCTTGTAGTGTACAATAAGTGTGAATTCTCTAAAGAAAAATACATTACAAATAAAGAGCAAGACTGCACTCCTGGTATCTAAATCAATGCTGTCTATACACAATATAGCATGCCTAATTCAACTCAAATAGCAGCATTTCAGTACTTCAGTACAGTACTGAAACTCCTTTCTGTAACTATGGCAACCTAGTGGTATTGAACAACTTCAAAAACAGCTGTATTTCTTTTAAAAGCCCAATTCCAAGGATTGAAATAATACCTCAACAGCAATAATGCACTATTACCAATGACAACTAAGACTTTATAGAGTCAAACCCTGTATTTTACATTGGTTGTAATCTATATCCATTACCAAGGCAGCCAAGACATGTCAAACGTTTTGTAAGACAATCATGGATATGTTCCTTCCATTAAGGGCTGTGAGGTTTCTGTCAATGGTAAAGTCAACAGATTGTCTCAGTCGTGTCTTGCACCCATGTTTTGTCTGTAAAAAAGATTGTAAAGATTACTGTAAATATTGTAAGGCTTTATATATAAAGAGTATTGGCCACTGAGGGACCAAACATCAAAAGAACAGCTCCATCTCACAACCAGCAAAAACAGAGTCCACTAGTGCTCCCACGTAACTATTGGCTATATTACTGTTTTCCTCAACTCTTCTACATTCATTCTTGCATTGTGAGAGCAGAAAAACAGGCATCTCACAGCACAGATGCAGTGAAAATAGCTCAACATTAGTGTTTCTCTGAGTCATAACAATGATCAGTTCAAGGCATACAGCTGGAATGTTTGGATAGAAAAGACTTTGTCTCGTGAGGCAGCACTACAAAAAGATGGGCTTGAGTTATCCTTTCCTCACTTTACCTTGAATCTATATAGATTATATGAATATGTACAATGTACATGAAAGAATGTGAGAATTACATAGCTTGAGTAACAGACCAATCAGTCAGGATGATTAATCAATGCTATTTTCAGATTATCAGCATTTCCACTTGGCTGATTACCCTGTGTAAGTGTTAACTACCCATGTGTCAGTTCCAAAGTCTACTAACAGCTCTAAAAATGCTTTTTGTACATATCAGCAATTGGCCAGACCACTCTCCAAATAACCATCAACATCTGCTATTTTATAACACATTGGTCAACCACTAGCTGGAGTACAGTGACAAAAATAAGAGAAAGCCATATTTAGCACTCTGTATAATTTGTTGCTACAAGGCAAGTTAGAACTGAACGTTTGTCTGGATGTAAAATTCAAGGGGTGAGGCAAATTATTGGCCATGTATTTTTATAATGCCTACTGCTTTGACATTATAAAGCTATGGACTTAAATGTAGTGGTGTAGCTGGATTTAGCTCATATTAACATCAATGTCCTATTGGCAAAAACTTTTCACTTTCCAGACAGGTTAATATAACCAAATGAACTTCTGCGTAAAGCCTACTATTAAACAAATGAGCTTTTCTAGAACTGAATGCATCAGTTTTAAAAGGATCTTTTAGAGGGTTTTTCTCTCTTAAAGGAATGGCGGTCACTCCTACTAGTTTGCACAATAATGACTGGCTTCATAATATTGACAGGCAAAGAACTGATGGCCTACATCATGTCCTGAGACATCCTTTTGCCAAGCAACCTGTTAGCCTGCTACCTTCTCATTTGAATGGCCTTTCATTACAAATTCCTAGACAACATAAACAGACCAATGCAACTAATCCACATATACATATGTATGGCTAAACTGGTATAAAATAGCTTATAAACAACAGCAATAACGGATGTTCACAAAATAAAACAGAAAATGCTTAATATAATGAATAAAGTGGTGCCATTTTATCTCGCTTTGTTTTGTTTGTTGTTTTAAGTGGTGGGGGACTTTTTTGCCTAGTGCTAATGTATACATTACCTTATTTTAAAGAAAATCCACCCTCCCAGGTGACCCCACACAAATATAGTGCACTGCAGTGGTTTTCCTGCTAAGAACATTTGGCCAGCTCTACAAAATGTATTGATAGTCTTTGTAGTGACACCCCCTCTGCTTTTTGTGTATTTAGAACACTGAGGGTTAAAGTCAGGCACAAGTGGCTTGAGAATGGCAAGTCCTCTCCTTCTGTCACAGGCTTCTCACATTTTCTTGTTTTCTCTCCACCTCACACTGGGAGATGCATTGCAGAGCCACTGTAATTATACTGCTGGCCATTTCGCATGTTACACAGTTCCACCGCTGTTACAACAAGATGCATTTGTCTTTGTCCTTGGCCTCCTTCTTGGGTTTGCGTTCCCCAGTAGAGGGCTGTTTTCCTGGGCTTGGGGAAGCTGCGCCCCCCCCTGCGGAGGCCCCAGCTACGCCTGCTGCTGCTCTGTCCACCTGGTCAGCACCCACTGCTGGCTGTTGTCCCTTACAGATAGAAAATGAACAAATCAACCTCTTATTGTCCATTGTGGTGCACTACTAATCTTTACGCTTATCTATTACTCATTTGTTTTATTTTTGTTCATCTTCCTAAACAACAGATAAGGCAACAGCTTTTCTGCTGCTCCCATCAGCTCTGGGGGACCTATGGTGTTTGTGAAAGGGATAATGTACTGTAATCCAGACAGTTATTATCAGGGATTTTTTGTCATAATGATCGACTGATTGCACATTATTCCACCTGTTACATGGGTATATGCATACAACATATGAAAGATTCAGAAAGAAATGTTTGTTATTTTATTCACATGAAACATTTAAGTAGCACTGGTAACATGGATTAGCAGTTTCATATGAAATATCAATGCAAAGAACCACGGCAGAATAAAATTTCACTATGAATTAGAATGACTAGAGGCTTTATATAATTGTAGGGAACATCATTTTAAACAAATCTTTCAAAATTGTTCTTCATTTCATTAGCTAAACAAAAGCAGAAGAGTGTAATTTTTCAGTATGCAATTTGTATGCTGATTTTGACTTTTCATTAGATGGCATTAGTGGTGCAGGATTGTCACACTTCAGCTTTAGGTGTAAACATAACTAATTGTAGCTTCAAATTCAAGAACAATTACACTGAACAAAGGTGGCTTACCAACAGAACATGCTATATTTCCCTCACTGCTCACCTGTGCCTGTGCAGCTGCTGCAGCCACTGCCTGCGCCTGTTCCTGCTCCTGATAGTACTGCGATGCTCTGCGGTCCTCCTCCTCCTGCAACTTCTTGGCCAGCTCCAGATCACTGATGCCTTCTGGGATCTGTTCCCACCCTAGGTCTGAGCCCTGCTGCTCCTGCTGTAGAGACAGCGCCATCAGGTAGTCCTACACACACACACACACAATGCTGGATCAATGCAATAAATACATGCAAGGCAATAGTCTAGATCCACTTAGAAAGGATAGAGCACAAAAACTATGAAATGACAAAAATGTGATGAAAATGTATATCAGTACTTATACTTCACATGTCTAAAGCTGAACAGTTCATTTAACTAATTCTGTCATTCAAAACCTGTATAAAATTGGAACACAAGCATTACAAAGTGTAATATTCACTCTGCTCTTTTTCATACAACAAAAGAAATGAGAAAAACAGAGAGCAGGAAAGGATATGCCATCACATTAGGCACCTTGTTCTGTCATCAGACATTAAAGCATGTAAACCCAAAGGCACAAAGGGAGGGTCACAGAAAGGTTTAGCGAAATGGAGTAAGGGTTAGACAGCTTTTAACATCAATAATTGACTTTTTTTCTATGAGCAACAAACAAGTGTGGTACAAGGCCTTCAAGTACATCTAAACACTTACAGAGGCTGTATTTTAAGTGCATGTGTCAACATTCAAAAATTGAACAGTTCATTGCAACTTTGTAGCTCTATTTTACCTGCGGGACACTGTGGCTCTGTGTAACCGCACTCTTTACGTCACTGAAGCACAGAGACCTTATGCAACAAGCTATGCTTTAAAGATTACTCTTAATACAAAAACGAAATATCATGAAGTAAAATACTTAAATGGTTGGCCATTATTCAGGGATATACTGACAAAGTTAATAAGACTAGCTTTTTGATTTGACTTTGTATATACAGGTGCATCTCAATAAATTAGAATGTTGTGGAAAAGTTAATTTATTTCCGAAATTTAACTCAAGTTGTGAAACTCGTGTATTAAATAAATTCAATGCACACAGACTAAAGTAGTTTAAGTCTTTGGTTCTTTTAATTGTGATGATTTTGCCTCACATTTAACTCAAAACCACCAATTCACTATCTCAACAAATTAGAATACTTTCAAGACCAATAAAAACATTTTTAGTTAATTACTGGCTGTCTGGAAAGTATGTTCATTTACTGAATATGTACTCAATACTTATTAATTACTAATTAATTAATATTATTAATATTAATTGCTGCCTCAATTTGGCGTGGCATGAAGGTGATCAGTCTATAGCACTGCTGAGGTGGTATGAAAGCCCAGGTTTCTTTGACAGTGGCCTTCAGCTTATCTGCATTTTTTTTGGTCTATTGTTTCTCATTTTCCTCTTTACAATACCCCATAGATTTTCTATGGGGATCAGGTCTGGTGAATTTGCTGGCCAGTCAAGCACACCAACACCATGGTCATTTAAACAACTGTTGGTGCTTTTGGCAGTGTGGGCAGGTGACAAATTTTGCTGGAAAATGAAATCAGCATCTTTCAAAAGCTGGTCAACAGAAGGAAGCATGAAATGCTCTAAAATGAAGTGTTCATCACAGACTGTGGAAACTCAACACTGGACTTCAAGCAACTTGAGCTATGAGCTTCTCCACCCTTCCTCAAGGCTCTAGGACCTTGGTTTTTAAATGAAATACAAAACTTGCTCTCATCTGAAAAGAAGACTTTGGACCACTGGGCAACAGTCCATTTCTTCTTCTCCTTAGCCCAGATAAGATGTCTCTGATGTTGGTTCTGTGGTTCAGGAGTGGATCAGCAGTTTTCCATATGATTGTGAACTAAACTGTGATACCATTTTGAATTATCAGGAAACCCTTGCAGGTGTTTTGAGTTGATTAGCTGATTGGCACCATATTCTAATTTGTTGAGATAGTGAATTGGTGGGTTTTTGTTAAATGTGAGGCAATATCATCACAATTAAAAGAACCAAAGACTTAAACTACTTTAGTTTGTGTGCATTCAATTTATTTAAAACACGAGTTTCACAATTTAAGTTGAATTACTGAAATAAATGAGCTTTCCATGACATTCTAATTTATTGAGATGCAGCTGTAAATTGCAATTTAAAACAATATAACCAGTTAATAGTAAATTGCAATATCCAAACAGCTAGTTGGCTTACTGAATTAGACACAGCTGAGAAAAGAGCCATCCTGACCTGATCAATCTGATCTTGCTGGCCGCGGTACACTGTTTCCGGGTCAGAGGGCGGCCTCAGATGAAACCCAGAGTCGCAGAAGTTACCGTCTCCGTCAACATTATGCAGACTTTCCCAAACCACTTTCTCCTCAGTGAGAAAACCCTGATCTGTCACCAGCAGGTACAGCTGGCCCTGAGGAACACAAGAGAGAGCAATTACACAAAGCACACACACTTCAGTTGCCTAAGAGCTCTTGTCCATTAATCTATCAGCACTCGCCGATCAAACAGCAGTGTACACCAAGATCTGGGAACAGTTTTGGGTCAAGTGTGCCTTGCTTTTACTGACCGCTCTTCTCATAGGAGGGCTTTCACACCGAGCATGAGCATGTCTGTTAAGTTGTAAGTGATTTTTTTTGCATTTGTCTGATATGAATACGTCATTAGCAATACCATCTTAGGCATTTTTGGCTCATCAGTAGTACAAATTACATTTCAAAGTAGTGTGATATTTTACGGCATAATACTGTTTCAAAATTCTCATACCAGGAATAAAAATTTTAAGCTATGTTTTTGACATAAATACTGTTAGGAAAACAGAGATTGACCACCTTTCAAAACAAATCTGTTAGAAGAGTGTAGCATTAGATCAATGCACACTCCAAGTCAGAACAAACTGAGAATATAGCTACCCAAAGCACAGAAAACCAATGCAGATTAAAAAGTAAATTAAATAAATATCACAGCTTTAAATAACTATAAACTCAAAGAATGTAGTGGCATCTAGGTATTCAACACCCATGGTTTTAACAACAGTGTTAAGGTTCATCATTTAGTCACTGGGGGGCAGCAACATACATCCCTCTGTACACAAATGTGTCAAATTCACTTGAATTTCACAGCACCACAGAATTCTTTCTCAGCAACTATAATCTCAGATTACATCAGAAGTAAATGCATGTAGATGTGAAGACCTTAAATTTGGTCATGGTGCTAAAATGATTATTCCTGAAGAAGACACACAGCTCTCCCTCCTGTACGGTAGAGGTGAGCTCACACAGGCCATGGTATGTCAGCTGAGTCGCTGTGCTGTTCAGGAAGTGCTCTGCTACAAAACCTGAAACAGAATAAAGCAGCGACAGATGTCTTAATAATGTCAGTTTATATTACAATAACAACCACTTGACTGTGCAGTGTTCCACTAAACAGATACTAACTGAATAAATAAACAGACATGAGATTTTGAGTTCAAATATTTGACTACTGTATGCTGTGACTGACAACTCAAAATGAAGCATTTTAGAGGGGCATGCAATAAAACACAAAATGGATTCCAAATGTCAAACCAAAAATAACAAAAAAATGACTTTAAACACTGTCTGAAACTCACACAGCCTGATGAACAGACAGCGAGAGAATGACATACCAGTACAGAGATAGTTTGTGAGTGGCAGAGGCATAACCAGACAGTCAGCCGGAGACAGACAAGGGCACATATCAGTGCAAAAACAGAAAAACTGAGACAAGGTGCATTCTGATACCCACACACAGAAAGAGAGAGAAAAGATGGCAGGGGATATATATTTAGACACAGACACACAGAGAGATAGTGAGCGAGCAAGAGGGAGAGGTTTCTAAAATAAAAGGTTAAGAGAATAGAGACAAAGAACAAAGAAAATGGGAAAAAGCAGCCAAGCTGTTTGTTTCCTTCACTCTTTTTATAACTGACTCACACACTCTTCTGTGATAGTTGTTTACTTGCATGATGCAATGGGAGGAGAAACAATTCAGAACAGTACATCCAAGCTCGACAGAGTGAACTTGCAACAAAGTAAATTTTTCATAGAAGAGTGCATAGCCGACAGGGACACACTACAGACAAGCGCTCGCTTTGTGAATAAGCTTGGAAGAAGGTGTGAAGGAGAAGATGACAGTAAAAACAGTGAACACCCACCTTCCCCGGCCAACTCACTGTTGTCTGACTGTTTACAGCTGATTATCTTCTCCACCAACTGGTTATAACTGCAGTTCCCCACTGCCTTTACTATATCTGCCATCTACAGAGACACAGACGGGATGCTGCTCTCATGATGGAGTTATTATACTGGCAAAACATCCACATGAATTTTAAAGGTGATGCATTTCATTTTTTGTCAGTTTAAATACTTTGTACTGTCAGGTCAATGCGCACAGAAGCTATAACTATTTTTACGTTGATGTCCTGAAGTGTAACTTTTGTTTTTAGGGAAAAAGGTTAACAGTTAAAAAAAGTTCATAGGTAAGTGTTTATTTATATTATTATATTCTTTAAATAAAAAAATAGTGACATCAGTGTACATATATGATATGTGTGACATAATCAAGCAGCTAATTTATAACTTGCCTAAATTAAATAAATAAAAACAAAAACATGACATCATGTGGTGACTATGACTCAGATGTTCTTTGGAACTTGGATGACTTCCTGTTAGGAAAACAAGACGCTGACCTGTGGATCGACCAGCCATCCGTGGTAGAGCGGAATATCCAGCAGGTCGAAGACAATGCACTCAGGTGTGTACTCGAATACTCGCACACCTGTGAACTTAACATTCACATCCAGACCTGTCTGCAGTTTATGCAGCACAGCCATGGCATCACTCATGTTCTGCAGAGAGGGAAACAAAAAGAGAGAAATTATAGAAGCAATATGAAACATAAGGAGTAACACCAATGTTTTGACACAAAATGCAGACACATTTAAACAATCTGACGATCCCACACAAATTTTCTATTTAGGGGCTGAATAAATTCCATGGTGGACAAATTAATCTACGTTTTATGTATTACATTTCTGTAAGAAAACATTTCACCAAACAAACTGCCCTTATCAGGTTCCAAAGAGCTCTGCATACTTTTATTCCTGTCTTTCTGTACTGGCGTTAATGGCCCTGTGTTTGAGTTTCCTCACTGATGCCACTCTCAAACAGAGAAGCTCATCTAGAGCTGCACCCGTGACCACGAGCCATGACCTACAGTAGAGGTATAAACTCCACCGCCTGAGTCTACAGTGAAACCGTGTCCATGTGTGTTCTTCATTTCTTCACTCTCTATAATAACTCTTTAATAATCTGTCCAGCTCTCACTTTTAAAGGACTCACAGTTTGACCATCTGTTATGCTGATTGAACACAGTTCAGAAAGCGTGTGTGGACAGTCGCTGGGATAACAGCCTGCAACACAACCAAGTAAACACAACCACATAATGTATAAACCATATGAATCCCTAAAACCCCAGATTAACTTTGCTTTTGAATTCAATTCTCTCATATCCAGTTTCAACAGAATATATTTGGACTGAATTTAAAATTATACATGGACAGCTCCAGTTCTATGTTGTTTGGTAAATTTAACAATCTATATATAAAAAAACTGTGTAACTAATGTTTAATTCTAAATTTTCATAATTTCATGCTACTGTTTTAAGAACTATATTAAGAATGAAGACTGGCAATCATATGACTCATCTCACCTTGGCTCAGATTAGAACAACACAGGTCATCTTCCAGCTTGATACTAAAGTATGATGTTTTCAAAACAACCCAACATCAGATACCTTTATGGAACTGCTTAGTCATGTTGGTGAATCTGACTCCCTGCTCTCCCGGAACTCAGGCCAGGATGAATGAGTGTGGCACAGACTGACCTGATGGGCCGTGGGTGGATGACAGAATAAAGAACTGGCACCAGGGTCAGATGAGAGTTAGAGGCCTGACGGTTCAGCCAAGACCCGTCCACCCACAGTTCCCATTCAACCCTGTGAAGCTTGGCACTGGTTTAACCCCCACCTACACGCAGCCTGTGTGTGTGGTCCGGTTCTGTCCCTGTGCCCCTGCCAGTCTTTCTGAACCACTCCAATACCCCGACCCACTTTCACCCGCTCTTATTTTCCCCTCTGTTCTTCTCTTATTCTCTCCCTCTCTCATCCAGCAGTACTCACTGAGATGGCTATCAACACTTTAGTGTAATAAACACATATATTACATGTCAAACATTGCAAAACTAAGTTCTCTGAACAGAGTCAAACCTGAGATCACTGTTTACTGTTTGCACCTGCTGAACACAAAGCAGACAGGCCTTTGATAGGGCAACACACGTGAAGTTCTTCAGGACCTTCCGGTGTGTCTCTTGCTCACTCTTTATCTCTTTTACTACCAAAAAGCATTTCTTTTTCACTGACTATCATCACACACACTGTAGTGACTAGCACTGGTTTAAAATAGTCAGCTGA
The DNA here is from genome assembly GCA_036877585.1 of Botia kubotai. Taxonomy (NCBI): domain Eukaryota; kingdom Metazoa; phylum Chordata; class Actinopteri; order Cypriniformes; family Botiidae; genus Botia; species Botia kubotai. The sequence continues at coordinate 20,497 of JAZGTI010001896.1, read as the reverse complement.
CCCACAGTGTAGAGAAAAACATTATTTAAGCATGAATGAAGCCTGTGTAAAAACCCTATAAGACAAGTTACATTACAAGAAACAACAACCTCTCCTTAGGAGATCAGCAGTTTTATGCCTGTGTTATAAAATTAGGCCAACAAGAGGTTTGGCCCAAACATCACATCAAACCAAAATCTCATAAAGATGAGCAGAAAGAGCAAGAACTGACTCTGAATCCAGTCAGCCTCCACCTACTCACAAGTCAATAAACAAGAACACACAAACAGGAGCTTCAAAACACTGCTCTTAATCCTCACATCCTCACACTCACAAACAAAAACCAACTCACTTTTCAACTGCTTACAACTTAGAGATTTCAAAATGAATACAGATTAGGATAGTAATTAATAGTCTCAGAGCAGCAATATATACACAATATTACCCATATACTAAACCTTAGTATATCACAAACATCACAAAGCTAAGAACTTGACACACAGGTCCTGTTTCACCCCAATATTAAAAGAAAAAAGAAATTGGTAGGAAATTATAATGAATTTGTGATTATTTTTATTACTCTTCTCTAATACAGTAATGAACCCGGATGTTTTACTATTTATTTTCACTGTAATACACTGTAATACTGTAATACAGTAATGAGAATCATCCAATTTTAATAGAAATAATTTATTTTTTGGCATTGTGGTAATGAGAAACCAAAAAAGTGCCATTTTGTAAGTATATAACAATATACCAATGACACGGTTCACTTTTTACTTTATAATAATAATACTTGAAGACAGTAAGCATTAACAGTGTTTTACCCCATCAGAAGTACATAGGGGGATTGATGAATTTTGGAGGGACTTACAAGAGTCATTGTAGAAAGACGTGAAAAACTATCCCTGGATTTTTAGGAGGAGCTACTTTACTCAGTTAAGTGTTTTTGTAATTCATATCGTTTCAAAGAAGTTTAACAAAGAACAGTGTCTTTTTAGCACTAACTATTAGTGAGAAACTTGCGGGAAAGAAAAAATGTGTGCAAAATCCGTAATCCCATGCTGAATTTCAGGTCCTGGCATAAAATATTTTAAAAAAAAACATTGTTTTGTGACAAGGTATTTTTCGTTTCATTTTGAATATTGCTACACCCCTACTGTTTTGTCATGAAAATATTGTCAAAATGCAAAGTCTTTATGTTGCTAAAGCAGGCATCATTTTCCTGTCACATTTTCCTGTCACATAAAAAGCTTTTTCCTGTCACAAAAAAGCTTTCCTGTAGCTCAGTGGTTAGAGCATGGTGTTAACAATGCCAAGATCATGGGTTCGAACCCAGGGATTGCATGTACTCAGAAACAATGTATAATATAATGCAATGTAAGTCGCTTTGGATAAAAGCGTCTGCCAAATGCATAAATGTAAATGTAAAATATAGTTACATTTTTTCCCTCTGGATTTAGTAAAACATGACCAGGACATGTTCTCAAGAGCCTTTGTGAGATTCACCCTACAATATAATCAGTATTACACAAAAGCTAATAAGAAGGCCTCCTTAATTTTTCACCAGAGAGACTTCTGTTCCCTTCCAGGCATCCCTACAAACATGCAGTGGTGTGAAAAGAAATGGTCATCCCTTTCGACCTTGTCTCCTTACATGTCAAATGCTGCACAGCATACCGCTCTCTCACTGCAACACAATGATCATATTCACTTCTGCTCTTATATAAACAGCCAGAACTAGACAGGAATGTCCAGTCCGTCCAAATTCATTTAATTCAGAAGTGATTCCAAGGATTTGTGCCCTTATTTTCTGTAGGATGGATGTGTGCTGATCTACATGGCTGTCACAGCTTGCTGCCCAAAGGCACCTTTATCCCACAGAGAACAACCGGCTGTTTAATAACGGAGAACCTAGTCATGTTTTTAATAAGAATAGAAAAAACAATAAACAGTCAGAAAGATTCCAGCCTCTCTGCATGAATAAGTATCTGCATGTGTCTTGATCAATGTTTTTCCTCTTTGGATCTCTCACACCTCTTTCAGAGCCTCAGACCTAACCCACAACTGCTTGTTCTCTTGTGAAGCCTTACAGTGTTGGAGCTGCCCTGTTAGCCATCACACAAACACATGAGAGCTATGTAAACAGAGCAGCTATGTTTGAAAGCCTTGTGTACTGTGAGCCACGAGCATAACTTCTATTTCCCTTACCTGTTCGTAGTTCAGCCGCTGAGCCTCTGAGATCTCTTTTGGCTTGGCTTCAAGGATATAGTCTCCTTTTGGGAAGGACCGAAAGATAAAAGAGAGAGAGAGGGTTAGAGTAAGCATTTTAGAGATTGTGCACTTATCGAAAACACATGCACACTGGAGACAACAGCCTTCTCTTCACCAGGGTTGTGGCTAAATTTCATGGGGCCCAAGATAAAGCTTTGCATCTTGGAAAAAAGTATAATACAAACAAGCACTGTACCAAAATAGGAGCTAGAAACTGCTTGCTTAAAACTCTATGAAAGCCATCATCTGATTGAAAACTTGGTGTAAACAGCAATCTGCCTCAACTGTCCAAATTCCATTAGAACACGAGAGATGAACATTAACGCCAGGTGGAAACAGGGACTACGAGTAAATGTTCCAAGATACCACATTTCACATAACAGTTTGTTTCACCCAGTACAGATTCAGCACTTTACCGTGGTCCTCTCATTACTGTATTGTCCTGCAGCTCAGAAGAACTGACCCTGAGTTTTGCTCTAATAACCGAGCATCTGCTATCCATCTCATTAGCATTCTGAATACACGCACAGTTCTAGGTAGAGGAGCACTGGATAGCAGTACTGATCACCAAGTTAGAACCAAATCACAGATTATACTTCATTACAAAGCAATCTATTGCTATTGATTCTCACATACGTTTCATACAGTTCACCTTTACCTTTCTATCCTTTACAGTGGCCATTTTACTAGTAATTAACACCAAATAAAACACTGACAAATAGTGCAGTTTAAATCAACTAAACGCATTAGATATGCACAAATCTGAGCTGTTTTATTTTTGCAGACCTCTCCCTCTGACTTCCACTCCCTCTGATCACTGCCAAGAATGCAGCCCAGCATATGCAGGTTAATTTGGGCCACTTTCACTTTTTTCTGCTCAACAAATCTCTCCGTCCCAATTCCCGCCTCCTCAGTTCCTCTCCAGCTGATCTCATACTCTCTCTTTCCCTCAATCCATCTCCTCCTCTCTCTCCCATACTGGGCCTTTCCTCTTCTAATCAGATCCCCTTAAAAAGCCACTGCTGTTGGCCTCACTGCTTGCTTCTTTACAGCTCTCATTCTTTTTATCCTCTAAAATGTAAATTTCTGTTATTATTTACCATAATGTCATTATATATGACACTTTTCTTTTAAAGAATGCTACTGCTCTCTTTTACAATTACAATTAATAGAGATTTAGGCACAAAATTATCATAACGGTGATCCATATGCTACAGTCCAAAGGTCATACGATACATTCATGTAAGGAACTGATACAAAATTTGATACAATTGTTAAAACAAACCTGCACCACAAAACATTTCCCCGCTCTTTTGTCCTTTTTAGAAAATGGACAGTACGATTGGAGAAAGAAAATAACAGAAAAAAAAATTAATATTTTAATAACAAAACCACGCTTTAAACGTCTCTCCTTCCGACACGTCAGGCTGCAATGAGCTGTGTTTTTTTTTATCTAAAGCTACTCAGGACTAATAATTGGGATGATAAACTATTTATTCAGGCATCCAATGATGTTTTCACATCAGACTCAGTGTGAACCCTGTGCACTGTTTAAGTGACTTGGGTACACACTATAGCACTTCCACAGTTAATAGAGTTGACTGAAATGCCTTGACCAATCAGAAGAAACAGTGCAGTTGTCAGGGTTTGTTCATGGGCCACTGACTTTGCCTCGGAATGAAACATTAATAGTGCTGTAAGGTACTGCGGAGAGGCAGAGCAAGATGGATGCTTTCTAATAGAGTTAAACAGCCGAGCTTGTTGCACCTAGGGGATAGAAAAGCAATTTACAGATGCCTGTGTAGCTACCCATGACATCTCACTGAACATAACACAGCAGACACAAATACACACAATCTTGGCTTCAAGCCAATGCTTCTAAATAACTCTGCAATACAAAAATAAATATGCAAAAGATTAAATAATCAGAACAGAACAGTAAAGAACAGTTTACTGTACAATCAGAACAGTATATGCAAAATGTCCAGCTGGCACACTTTACATCTGACACTGTTTGTATCTAGGGGACTTCTGTGTCCTATAGATCAGACATTCTTTGGATAACATAGGCTTCCTTACAAACAGCTCAGCAATTATGAGAATACTTCTGAGAGGAGTCTCCAGGCAGACAGCTGGGAATGGGGTGTATATGACCCCACACATGTGGAATGTAGACAAGTTCTCCTAGCTGCAAAATGACTTCAAAGCTTCTACAAGCTTCTATCCCGACTGATTATAAAATCTGGTTGCAGCACACACATATGGAGACAGACGTTCTTCTCTAAAATCTTTAACATGCTCAAATTACAATATTTTAAAACTGTGGGGCATCTCACACTACAAAATATTATTAAGATTATTGTGCCAGAGGGAGCGCCTCACGTGATCTCACAGGGAAGCAGGTGTAAACAAAATATAGATTGTGATGAAATTATTATTATTACATCTTTGACGTAACCATAGTGATATGTTTTCCTGTACAGGTGAAACAGGCAGTTGTGTTGTTGCCACACTTTTTCCCATTTTTCCATCTCTGCTGTCTAATGGACCCGTAAATCAGCTTGTTTTACTTTCACTATTTCATAAGGTCTGTTATTCACATTTGTTTCTCACTATTGTGAAATCATCCCGATTTAAAATCCTAAATATCAAAAATGTCTGATATGATCAGGGCAGCCCAGATGTTTCTCAGAGCAGATCAGGAGGTGTAAGATTTAATCTGTACATACCTCACATTACCAGATAATCTGGGCCTAACATCGGACCACATCAACGTCCTGAAACTGATTTTTTCTCAGGAGCGGAAAATTAGCTTGAGAATCCTGTAGTCCGAACCTGGCTTAAAAGGCCTATTTTTGTTCTGGTTCCAAATTCAGCAACTGTTTTGTGTTTGTACCGTGATGCTGCTTAAGCAATGCTAGGAGAAATAAAACCCCAGAACTGCTACCTATATTAATCTCAGATTTGGCATTTCTAGAGTGTGTGAAGCAATATAAAACTTTATATTTAAAAAACTAAACACAAGGTGCCACAACAATCAAATGAATCCAGTTTCCAGTCATTTTAACTACTTTCTGCTACCACAGAATTTAACAACTGCTCTTCTGATGAGTTTCTATTATAGCATTCATGAGCAATGATATTTAGGAAAAGTAGGGTTGCTTTTATAGACTTTTAGACTCTTACTTTAAGAAAAAAAATGGTGCAGTGTGAGAAACCTGGCTCTTGGCATGTAACGTAACACTTGGATTCTCAGATCAAGCCCTTGGGTTTTCCCCTGGTGCTATCCATCAGCACCTGACAACATATCACATTTTCTTTTGCCACCAGTGTTTATCAGGCCAGCTATGAAACAGCTTTCAATACAAAGTCTGACTTCATGTACAGAAAATCTTGTTTGCTTGGCAAAAATATGAAGATCAAGCAGACCACAGACAGATTTTCATGTAGAAGTGCATGCAAAAATATCTAACCAGAGTACTGTGTATTGGAATTACAATACACAATCCTATAATTTGGATGACATGTCTAACATTTGCATGATTCTTAAATTTTAATTTTATGGCCTACGGTGGCCAAATTTACATTTTCTACTTCTACTTCTACTTTCTAGTACAAACTAGATATTAGTGACATAAAAACTGAAGGCAAGAGAGAGATCTACTCACTAAACTTTACACATCTTCTATTCCTTTCTTCTTTAGTAGCTTTAGTAGTCCAATTTGGTAATGTATGTGACTTTTAAAGCAGACCTTGGAGAAACACTCACCCAGATATTCCATCAGCTGCTCGGCTGTTATTATCTCCATCATTGGTGGCAGCTTGACCTGTGGCAGAATCAGAGAGAAATCAAACACTTTAAAACTAGTGGCACATGACAAAATGAAAGTTATGACACTCCCTTCTCCTTCAACAATAAGTTATATAACACCCAAACATAACAGTGGATGGAATAAGCTGCTGTATCAGCCCATTATAAATTGACAAAAAGGGGAGAGAGGCTTAATTCCAAACCAACCATCTTAAACAGCCTCAATGTGGCGATCATCTCCAAACGATGACTGTGGGTTTTAAAGCATTTGAATAAACACAAAACAGCTGAAAAACATTCCGCCTCTATGTTTTAAGATGAAAGACTGTGTACTGAAATAGCATCCCATGAGCCTGCCAACTCAGTCTCAGCCAATAATTAAATGTCATCTTTATAATGCAAATAAGCCCAGGGCTGAAAGCCAGAATTTATTTGTGTGTCCGTGAAATGACTGCTTAGGACAAAACACAAATACTGATACGTTTGTACAAGTACAAGGTACAGATGGCAAAGAGAATGTCTGGAAAGACAGGCAAAGGAGAAGGTGAATTAAGAAAAATAAACTGACAGTAAATGCCATTTAAACAAGAAGGATTTTGAACTAAGACAAAAATGTGATAATTAAAGATTTTTATGATTTGTTCAGCCAGTTATGGACCATAATGAATTAACAGTTAAATGAATAAACAGGACTTTAACACGACGGCACAATACTAACATTTATATCCTTGAAATGAAAAACGAATCAAATTGCAGTTTTACATTTTTGAGTTATTTTACTGAAACCTTAAGTGCTGCTGCCACCTGGCAAATGAGCTGACGTATTTAATTTACCTTCCATGCCAATAGCAAGACATTCATGATTGCCAGCAGCGGGCACGGCCCGTTCTCATTCTGTGTTATAATAGGCGTGTTCTCCTCCTTCCACTTTATCCACTTGATGTGGTATAACGACTGACCCGTGCCTCTGTCTTTAAGATAGGGTATTTTTCCCTCGGCCCCGTATTCGCTCTGAATAGTCAAGGCCAGTCCCTTGTCCTCCAGTCCTTCACTGTTAAGGTCTGAACTCGGACAAGAGTTCAGATTGGAGAAGGATTCTAGAGAGTCAAAGCTGCGGGACTCTCCTGCGATGCTGGGCTCACTCCCACTGGGAAGACCCTCGGAAACTGTATGGTCATTTGAATTGGTGCTGCCAGATTTTGGACACACATGGCCTGGGTTGGACAGCTTTGCTGGTTCCTGCATTCCTCCTTCCAAAGCGCCTGTTTGCACATTAGTGATGCTGGAGAGAGTGGATGGCTGTTCTCTCGTTGGGTTGTTTACTAACTTTGAGGTGTCAGCCTCCTTGTCCCCAGAAGCAGCCATCAACGGTTCACATCCCATCCCATTGCTCATCTGATCGGCCGCGTCGGTCGACAGTGTCTCTGATAAAGCGCTCGGTTTTACGATCTTGCTTTGAGCCGAGTCGACTGTATCAACAGCATCTAATGTATGTGTGCAGGGTGTAGCATTAGCACCGCTAGCACTTGCACAAGTAGTCAAAGTCTCTCTCTTCTCGCAGACATCTTTCACTCCACCAACTGCTTTTAAATCTTCGGTTTCTGCGGAAATAGCGGCACACAAAACACTTCCTCCCGCGTCTCGATGTGGATTTGCATTCTTCTCCATTTCGTTAAACGCATCGACGACAACCTTTTAACTAGATGGCAAGCTCCAGTCTCAGCTCCGACGACGCCATGACATCTCCACCTCTGACGTCATCCTTTCATAGACGCTTATTAAGCCCAACTGTACACAACCATTGTATGTCATTTTACCAAACGTCTTTTGAACGTCGCACACGAATTCAACTAAGAATTTACCATTAAAATGCATAACAACATAGACTAAATATATTGGTTTTAAGTTGGATTAAAAGATATAATGTTAAATGCTCTGGAAAAAATGTTCTCTCAAAAGATTTTAAAAGAAAGATTTTTTATTTGACTACGGTGAAGTTTTACAAGATTTTAAAAAAGACAAAATGGATAGTAATTATCGTGTCGTATCATTTTCATTTCATGAACATTACTGTTAGATATATCCAATAATAAACCCATCTATCCACTCCACCACATGATGGCGACATGTCATCGTGCTTTGTATCGTAAATTATTCGTGTACTTGTGTATTGGCTCAATGCCATGCAGGGTACTGTGATTAGTATACAGTAAATCCCTATATGAATAGACACGTCTGATAAATATAAAATTGATATGTACTTAACCTAATTTGAACATGATGACAGTTTTATATAGATAAGAGATGGAAAATAAAATGGCCAATAAAAACAATTTGTTAAGCTTCCTTGTAATACAAATAGCAAATTAAATGTGAAACGAATTAGTTCATTTTAAAAACGCACATTTAAGTCAGTGTGTGTGTTTGTGCGGGCGCGCGCGTGTGTGTGTGTGTGTGTTTGAGAGAGAGAGACAGAAAGAGAGAGAGAGACACTTTTTTCTTTGGTTTAAGGGAACGTATTTTAATTTTTTGGTTTAGAACATATCTTAATATACATATTCTTTAATAGTTTAATATTCTGTAGTCTTTGACATAAACGTGGAACTCAAGTAACCATAACAAATGTTAATTAAAGTTTTAAATATATACATCTATATCTATATTTTAGCTTGCGATCTAGTAGAAATAGCTGTAGTAGTTGTAGCTGAGTGTAAGTGGGTGTGGCCTTCCGCTCTGCCTACGCCTGACGTCAGGCCGTTAGAGACAGGCGCTGAGCTGAGGCCGAACAGCAGCAGCCACCACATACACACAAGCACGCTCATACGTACACACTCTCACTGAGGGCGACTGCGCCTTTAAGATCCGCAAAACTACCAAGCAAAATCAGCCTCGGTGTCAATGTGCCAGCGATGAATTTACTCGATATGGTTTTGTTCAAACTCTTGCTGTTGTTGTACTGTTTAAGCGACACCAGAGGTAAGTGGGTTTTGCTTTAGTTGGGGAAAAAGTGGCGGTTAATCGGATTGTGGGTTAGCTGAAGTGAGCTAGTATGGGAGGGGTGACCATAGAAAGACTCAGTTTAAGTGCGGAAGTGAAACTAAACAGTAAATAGCGAACTTTTACAGTTAAACACGTGCTATTTGTTTTCCTTTTAGAGAAATCCCTTCTAATAGACAATGTGGCGAGTAGCTGTGGGAATGACTTTGAATGGGATAGTTCAGAAGGATGATTATAAATGTGCTAGCTGTCTGTCAAAGGTGGAAGCCCGACAAGCTAACTTAACGAGTGTTCCCAACTTCCCAATGAAAGTAACTGTCATGAGTGGTGTCGTATAGTTAACTAATTCAAACTAATTCCGTTTCTGGTTTGTTTGAATGGCTGCGACTTTTTTGTTTGTTAATACAAGTGTTGTGAAGTTCACAGTATATTTGACATGTCGGGGTAAACAAATCGGGGCGGGGGGG
>JAZGTI010001896.1:0-10940 GCA_036877585.1 Botia kubotai | reverse complement strand
AAACGTTACACACTTTTACTGTTCTCACTTCCACATAATATCAAGTCAGTGTGGACCTTACTTATCTTGTTTATTTATGTGTTTTACAGAAGTTAAAGTTTCTCATTTTTTATTCAGTAGGAGACATTTGCTGGGAAAAAGTTAGGTAACGCTGATTTGCTACAAAAGTTACTTAAATCTGTCAATATTTCTTTGTTTTTTTGTAAGTGTAGCATTTGTAATTAGTAATAGCATTAGTAAATGTAGTAATTAGCTTATATTTAGTTTAGATTACTAACAATGTAAACAAAGATGGCTAGGTAAACGTGTTTAGGTTCAGTCATATCCGCTGCAAACGTGAAATTAATAATTTTATCATATTTTCTATAAGGCAGAGTTCAAATATTCTGCTAAAAGCTATGATTGGTAGAGATATGAGACCTTTGTAGATACTGTGCCCTGTTTGTGGATTTTATTTCTGAGTCCATCAGTTCTCCAGTTTTGTTTTCTGAAATGTTTCATCGTCAGGGTTTCTGTTTATCTGTTAGGTTGATTTTAGTGTCTGTTGAGCAAAGACGTGCTTTATCAGGATGAAATATGACACATTTTTTTAAAAAGCTTGAAAATGTTGCAAGTGACCTCTTTCGGCTAAAGTTTTGTTGCTTTTGTTGCTATGGGTTTTTTTTCCTCTTTAATTTAGTACTTGTCTTGTTCTTGTTACCCGGGTCTATCAGACCTGCACTACACATTTTTTCCTTGTTGTCAGTTATCATTTTGTTGTGTATCACACTCTTTGAGGTTTGCAGTTTTCCTACATGCACAAATGTATAATGATTATTCATTTATTCAAGGGATAGAAGTGGGAGTTTTATTCTCAAGTTTAATCTGCTAAATTTTAGATCAACAGTAAAAACAGCTGCAAATATCAGCAACATTTGTCCCGTGTGCCTGCAGCATGTACCTCAATGATCTGTTTTCCATCAGTCTTGTTCATTTTCTTTTACAAGGTGAATGAAGACTGAGATGATTGGTTGCTCTGTGCAGTACACTATAATCAGTTTATGTTTGGTGTCCATACATAGGGTCATCTGTTTATGATAAATAATGTGCACTGTGTGAAACCAATGGAAATGACACCATCCAGTAATTAAATAGATTAATGTCATGGAGCAGTTTGAATACTCCCTGTGCATGCAAGTTAGGTTTTGTAAGCTAGGTTACAATGTTCTAGATTTTTTTGGTTTATTAATGCTTTTTGCGATGTATCCTTCCATAAAGACAGTGTCCTGTAAGACCGTTGAAAAAAGATCACCCTCAGATGCAGATCTCTGTTAGCAGACTTTGGGGAAAAAGGATATTGTTGACTCTAGTATAGCAGTAGGTGGAACACAGTTTTACAGAGGAAACCAGGTTCTCCCCAGTGACCGATTACAGTGGCCTTTTATGAATTAAGAGGATAAGCTTTTGAATGCACATAGAAATTAAGGAAAACTGTGAATTAGGCTTTTTTGCAATTAAACACTTTTTTTGCAGTGTGTGTGTGTGTACAAGGGAAATATTTGTAATATAATATTTGTCATAGAGTTGTTGTTTTTTCTATTGTATAGCTAAACTTACACTGAAGAAGTAGCTCATCTTAATGGCTATGCATTTGCAGATTTTTGTATGTTTAACGTAGGTACTATTTTTATCAAAGGCTAGATATGAATAATGTAATAACTGAGAGCAGAGTTGGCCCATAATCTGCTCTATCAGGCCAATGCTATCAGTATAAAATATTTTTAAGAGCTGCCTGGTGTTATAGGAGATTTTATAGATTAAAAAAGGGTTTGCCTTTATTTTCATGTTTTAGAGGTTTTTTGGTGTTGTTACTTGTTTCTGTTTTTTCTCAAGCTTAGTTTCTTTATCAATGTTACATACATTAGACTGAGAAGCTGCCTCATGCACCACACTCAACCTTCACTCACATTTACACTACATTTACTGCTTTTCTTTTGCAGTGTATTTGAATAGTGTAGTTTGGTTTGTTGTTCAAGGACAGAATTAAACATGAATGTGGAATGTCATTCTGACTGTCTTAAACATCAAAGGATGCAGCATTATTCTGATATTAAACAGACAGAATGCTTAATGAGCCATTGCAGTCACTGTCTGTTGCTGCAACGCAGCACAGGAAATTATGTGATGATGAGAGCCTAAAGCACTGAGCATCTGCCTGATGAATGTCCTTTATTTGTATATTCATAAAGAAATATACCTCTAGTCCAACTCAGAACCTATAAGGTTTATTCCTGTTTGGTTACTTTGCTATTCTTGCAGACTGTAGAACCCAAAGCTGTGCATAACCAAAACACTACTGGTGAAGTTTAGGTGCACTTGCTGATTCTTTATTAATACTTTCTCCACATTTTATAATAATAGTAAATCTATTAAAACTATTAAAAAAAGAACAAATTTAACTGTGGAAGTTTTGGTGTAACTTAAAACAACCAAAAAAAAATCAGAACAACGTCAGATTTTGTTCTCTTGACATATTATTACCCAGCTTCTTCTCCCTGAGATGTTTCTGTCACACAGTTTTGAAGGCGGTCACATCTATGCTGGCTCTTACTGGCTGCTTTTTCTTTATATGGTCAACAATTTCAAAAGAGTTTTTTAAAATAACATTTTAAAAGCTGTAGTTGTAGATGAGTCTGGATTGGATCCCCTAAATTATCCTTATCCTTACGTATGTACAGAATGCAAAAGTCAATTTTGCACAATTTTGCAAAACTGACCCATAGATTCATTCAGTGATTGAACCATAGCAAGCTGTATCTGCAGGCAGTTGTGTTGTGACTCTTTACACTTAGAACATTTTTCTGGTAACATCTTGCACATTACTCTGAGTGAAAAAAGGTGATGTCCAAGCAGGTCAAATGTATCTTGCTGAAGCTGTTTCTTTATGCTTAAGAAGGTATTTGTGTATCTACAAATAGTGCTACATATATAATCAGATTACCGTTGCTCGTGCCATTTTCTCTCTAAGCTTTGTTCCCAAAAGATGGTCACACTGCACTGTGTTCTCGAGGCTCAGTCCAGTACTTACAGTTCACACATGTATATTTGACTTGGTTTTTACAGTCTGTTCAAGAACTGTTTACCCTTTGTTCCACAAAGCTCTGCAGTTCAGAAATGGTATTTTCTGCAACACTGAACAGAGAAGGGGACCAATATAATGCTGTCTGATAAGGCTGTAATTGTGTTCCAGGGACAAATTGCTAGTTCTCTTTGGCACATTATCGGTTTTATCCTCCCTGCGGGCCTTGGCACAGACTCTTTGCAAAAAGTGGAGATTTTTTTTGTTATGGAGTTACCGGTCATCTCAGCAGACTTTTCATACCAGTGGGGTTTCTTCAGGCAAGATGGCAGTACTGAAAGCATGATTCAGTGAAAAGACTTAGACAGAAATTCAGGAAGAGCATTTTCCAGCGGTCCTGCTTTTGTTCCTGGTAAACATGTGTTAAGTGTTGTTCAGTTCTTGGCCTGAGAGGAAACAATGTGTCTTCACTGCTCCACACCCACTGACAGCTGAGCACCAATCTACATTTTGTTCAAGCACAAAAGCTGATTTGTTCAACAGCATCTTCCGTTCCTGACTACTCGTTCACTCATGAGTCCAAACCAACCTTAGTGCACTTATCCATAAGAGATAGTCCAAAAAGGATTTATATAAACTAAGTTGTTATGGAGGTTAGGTATTTTCTCTTTTGTTTGCTTCTAGTACCTAGTAGACTGTGGGAACATGAGTGTAAAGGTCACTGGCCCCCAGACTGTTCTGTAAAGTCTGCCATAGCCTCATAAATCATAACCCAATCTGTTTCAATTTTCTGTAATTTTCCTTTGTACCACACAGCTCAACCTCATCCATTGGAGTTTAAAAATATACAGTGTGCTGATTTAAGAGACATACCGAAGGTTTGGGGAAACTTCACTTGTTTTTGACACTTTTAATATATGGAATGTACCACCTTGCAAAAGTTATTGCATTTGACATCTATCTGCCATTAAACTTATTCAGTCATTTGAGTTGGTGACTAAATGAAATCCAGGCAACATGAAAATATTCTAAATGGTTAGTTTGGAGTTATTTACTGTGCATGCGTGCATGTTTTTTACGTATCATATCATATATGTTATGTATCATTTATTTATTGAGAGTTATGTATCATTCTACACTGTGTGCATATCATTTGCATATTACATTTGGCAGATGATCCAGAGAGGTTTACAGTGCATTCAAGCTATACATTTTATCAGTATGTGTTTTCTTTGTGTTCCCTGGTCCATGATCTTTGTACTGCAATGGTTTAGGAACCCTAGCTCAACTGTTAGTGATTAATGGGGGCAGTTGAGTCAGGCTTGTAATCAGAAGGTTGCTGGTTTGATTCCAGTGCTGGGGGGTAGCAACTGAAGTGCCCTTGAGCAAGGCACCTAACCCCCCCGAATGCTCCCCGTGCGCAGTAGTGTGCTGCCCACTGCTCCGGGTGTGTGTGTGTTCATGATTTACAGTGTGTTCACTCCTCACCGGTGATGGGTTAAATGCAGAGGTCACATTTTGGGTATGGGTTACCAAATCTGACAAATATGTCACATTATTATTATTATGCAAACTGAAAACTCTTGTAAACTCATTTTAGCAGTCTGAAGTTAATATAAATCTGGGTTGTACATGTTTTTATTGTCAAAGATAATTTGGATTACGTTTATGATGGATGGATGCACTTTTTAAAGCTTCAAAATCTTGGTCTTGCTCCCCGCCATTTTTAAATTTTGGAAGATTCAAATATTATTTAATATAACTGATTCTAATTATCTGAAGTGGTCATATACACCTAGGAGTCATTTATGGGCAAATTTTCATTTGTAATGCAAGATTTTCTGTTGCTTTAAATAAAAACATTTGGTGTTGTGGTTTTTGGTGTATTGCTTGTGTGGTCTAGTGGGCTTTGCCACCACTTTAAGTTGTTTAATGTTTCACCAAAGCTGAGTCTGTGATTTGTGGTGTGTGTCATCCAGTGTTTATAGTTTTTTAACCATTTAAATTACCACTTTTCCTAGTACATGTACTCCAAATAACCTGCTTAGCATCATAGGCATAGAATATAACACACAAAACAGCTTTTCTTTTGCTGTTTTCAGTTAGCCACAATTAACATGAGACCTAAATTCTTGCCTTTTCTAGCATCAGTAGTGTTTGTGCCCATGTTCCTGTTCACACAGTCCTCCACTCAGCCAGTAATGTCGTACATGACAGGTCTGCAGTTATCTTTGTGTAGGAGTCCTGTGCTTTTGTCCTCACATGGGGTAATACAGGCAAAAATGAGCGGCCATTGTTTGTGCTTTTACAAAAGAGTTTGGTGTCCACCCTCCTTCCACAGAATGTCACCATTCTCTCTGCGTGGCTGTCCATACAGCAAAGCCTGTGTATTTTGGGTAAAATTCAGGCGTATTCTAAGTTTGCCAGTGCTTTTGTATTACTTTAAATCCTCTGATTTACAATCTTGTCATTTAAGCAGCAGCATAACAAGATATTTGTGATATTGCAAGTTTAAATTAAGGTATATTTTTATAAATAATAATAATATTTTATTTTCCCAGATTCTAGCAGGAACATATAACTCATTCTGTTAAATTTAGACTATAAGCTGCAACTAAAAATAAAGTATTACTTATTTTGCCGTAGCGTTTCAAATTCAGCAGCAGTGTTCAGAGAAACACCTCTGTAAAGTGCACTGCCTCACTCCAGCCTTACCTAACAGAGCAAAATTGCTGTCATTACACCTTTACACTTTTTAGCAACGGTTCACTGGCCGACTCTGGCACTGGGTTACAGGGCTAAAGATAAGCAAATTTCTCATTTTAAAGCAAAGTGCCAAGTTGCCATAGAAACAAGGCCAAAACCAGAGACAGTTGTCCATTAGTCTGTGTATATATAACAATATGTGACACCATGTCATTCATACCAGTTTTGATATATGCAGCATATTATAATGACTTTGACCTATGAAGTGTTTATTTGTTTTTCTAGACCTCAAAGATATTGACTTTTATAATTTTGTGAGCTGCTTACCTAGACAGCATTTTAAGGTATTATAGGTAATTCTACACAATTCTTCCTTAAATGGGAATTTTTTTGTGACATGACCTGTGCCATAATGGATCAGCAAGCCATCTATCTATTTAAGTAATATTCATCCTTTTCCTTTTACATGTTTGTGCTGTTTGGGGTTTCTTCTTTGGCTGTCTTGAGTTTGCCTTGTCTTTGTATGTCTGCTTTTGCCAGGGTGCAGATCACCTCATCTAAACACTGTCCTTCCATTAGGTGCATGTACATGGAGCATTATTTTCTGATTGTAATTGTTTTAAAATAAGTCCAATCCGAATGAAAATGTTCAAGTAAACAACTTAGTCAGAATAAAAACCGGCTGAAATTTCAATCTGTGCAAGAGGTGTGGGATACACCTTTGGATAAACTGTTCAAACAAAAATTCCACCATGTAAATGCATTAAACTGATTATGTTGAGTCTACATCCTTCTGTGCATGCCTGGTTTTGATGTAATTCAGAGGAAATTGCCAGAGGAATTTTTTATAAAGAGCGTTGCAATAAACCGTTACCTTACCTAAGTGTTTATACTGAACATTACACGACAGTTGTCTGTCAAAACATGGCAATAGAAAAGCAGTTGCTATAGTTACACAATCTCTCGTAGTAAATAGAACAGAACAGATCACTGCTTGCTTAAATCATACAATCAAATTTGTGATGGGCAAAGCTACCACTCACAGCATATGATCACATTTGAGAAAACATGCTGGATATCACTTGTACATAGTGACTCTTTAAAACAGTGTTTTTAAGACCACTGTATGTTCATTCATGTCACTGCTACCCACATGATAAGCACATAAGCAGTGTAAATGAATCACTAGTGATCGCTGTTCTGACACTGTTCCCTCTTTTGGGTCTGCGGCAAAACAGTGCACCGTTTTATTCTTTTAAACATAAGTTTGCACCCTAAATAGTGCCTTAAGGAAAGTCTTAATTTAAGGATTTCATAATTAAGAGCAACGTTTTACATGAAAGTAGTTTCATAAGAAATAATGGACCTCCATTCTGATATTCTGGTTTTAAAAAGCTATAAACTGGACATTGGCTAATGTGCATGTATGTACATGTAAACACCAGATCGTATTAGATAACAATCTCATGTAAACAGTCAACCAGAATCTTTTAAACTGAATGATTGCAGTCAGAATGACTGTGCATGCAAAAAAGAGTGCACGTAAATGTGGCTATTCTCTTTCTCTCTCTCCCCCTCTCTCTTTCCCTCTCTCTCTCTCTCTGATACATCTGTGCACCTAACTAGGGATGGTTTTTGTTACTAACATTCATCTCAGGCCATTTCAATGCAAAAAAGTAGACAGCTCTAAATATTCTGTATGTGTAAACAGAGTACAGTGTGTTTAGTGATCTAGTGTTTAATCAGTTAATGCCAGTTGTAAACTGCAGCCTGTATTGGCTCTCCACTTGTGATCGATCACTAAGCATTCTATTTTAACAGCTCAAAATGACCAATGGGACTCTGATTTGGGCTCCAGGATGATGTTCCAGCAGTTCAAGATAATATACTATTTCATAATATACTATTTCGAGTTTCATGTGTAGTCTGTACAGTGCATTGAATGTAGAGGGCTAAAGGCCGAGGGCCACTGGGATAAAAGAGTTTGCCTTAAGAGTAAATGAGAGGTGGGGCACTAATGTGTGTGGAATTAGAATGAGTGTTGGAGCATTCTGCTCCTCTGAGGCGGTGCTGTAACTGCCTTCTGCTTTCTTTCTATCCAGATGAAAGGAGGATTTTTATCACCACTGTACAGGTGAACAAATAGTCTACTCAATAGTATCTACTGATACTTCAGCCAATAGACATGCTCTCTCTCTTTCTCTCTCTGCTAGTTGTGTAGTTTGTTTCTGTTTTTCCATTCTTTTATTGTTGTATCTGTAGTGTTTGGGAATAAAACCTGCACCGTGCAAAGCTGCAAAGCTGCACCTTCAAACAAAGTTGGGTGTTTTTTCAAACCCCATTATGTTAAGTGGAAACACTTGTTGTCTTTTTCTCTATTTGAGTATTTCTCTATTTGAGTATTTGAACCTGGTTTGATACATGGGTGTTTCTTCTTGAATGGATTCTCTGGTGGATGGAAGACTGTAATGCAAGAACCTCCTAAACGTTGTAGCCATTGAGAAGTGTGAGTGCTGAAAATATGGCCTATGGCCTATTACATCCTGAGTTTCCCTGTGTTTCCCTTACTGGGGCAGAGGACTGGAGTAATTCCTCCACTTTTTGTTTGTTTGTTTATGCTTTCTTTAAGCTTTAGTTAACCTGTTACTCCCACTCCCAACCCTAGACTGGGGAATGGGCACATAACAGATGCTCATAAGCTTTCTAATTTATTGTTAATGGAATAATACACCCTAAAATTAATTTCATTTACTCCCCTTATTCGTTTCTAAATCAACCTTTCTTTCTTACTTTTTTTTCTTTCTTTCATGCTGCCCTTTTTTCATACAAAGGCATCAAAAAGGATAAAATGGAGTAGTTTATATGACTGATGCACTATATTACAGTTCTGAAGCCATACTATAGCTCTGTGTGAGGAACAAACAGAAGTACATTCATTCTCCTCTGCTGTAGCCTCCAAATTTCCAACATGCATATTTCAAAGACACATCAAGTTTAAGTATGTGCTTCCTTAAATGAGATTTAACTTGTGTTCCACAGGAAAAAGTCAGTACTATGGTTTGGAATGACATGAACTACATGAAGTAGATAATAGTATTTTTATTCTGAGGTGAATTGTTTCTTTAACATTTTCTGTGGTTATGAAAATTAATAAAAAATTAGGATTCAGCAGAACATTGTCAAATACGGGACTTTAAACCTAAGATCTTGATATACACAAAAACAGTAACCATATCATTTACAGGTTTTGTTTTTTAAGCACATTAATCATCTCATGGCATCTTCAGAAGTAATTTGCCAGTAATGATGTCTCTCGCACTGCAATAATTTGTTTTTCACAGAGGACCGACTATTCAAATCTGTCTGTCTGTGTTGTCATAGCAGATTTCGTTGGAGCCCAGGGGAAGAAGGGATAGATTCAAAACAGCAAAGATTGGTTCTATGTGGGTTGTGTTGATTGATAGGAAAGCTGGTGTTAAAGATTTTCCTATAAAAATAAACTTAAACCAAAGGTCGATGAATCTTGTTAGACCTGCTTCTGCTTACCATGCTTATTTGAGAAGGCAAATGCAGTATAACAGAACAAAAGCTGACTTCATCCTCACCCATTTAAATGCAGTGAAGTACTGAAAGGAAAAGTATATATGATGAATGAGATGAAATGTGTGGCCTATAATATGTGTAGGTAATTTAACTGTTGTGTATCGTGACTGAGTAAACGTTCCCTGCTGAGGTCAGGCTATTCTTAGTATAAACACAACTGTGCCAGGAAGTTGCTTTTTTTAATCTGAGGAAGGATGTGAGGCAAAACACACTCAAACAAACGGAAATGCTTCCCACAACAGAAGTGAAAATACAAGTGCACCCATGTAATTAATGATCATATGAGTTTTTTCTGTTCCTCAGTGCTCTATTGCTGTCTTATTAATGTATTTATAAGATTTCAGTTTAGTTGTGAGCAACTCACTCTGGACAGAATCCTGCAGCAGAGAGGAAAAAATATGTTCATTATATTAAAATTCTGAAAGGACAAGGATTGTTTTGCACATCTCACACCCATATTAACATGCAGCAGTCATACTGCATGTATCAGCACTGCAAGATTTGAACTGAATTTCGCTGAGCATCGCACACTGAACTCTACTCACTGTAAACCCATTTATCATAGAGCTTTTTTGATGTATGCCTTTTCTATTATCATATAGGCAGGCAATATATAGGTCTGTCAGGTTTGATGCAATGACAAGATGTACAAATAGAACCTTTATCTTTTCAGAATAAAACTTGTGCTTTATTCATGTGGCTGGCTAATTTAGCCAGTTTATAGCTCAAAGTGTTGTGTTCTCTGTACACTTTCTAGTATTTGTATATGAATGTGATCCCCTGTCCCTATAAATTAGATTTTATGACAGTTGAGTTTATAATGGGCCACATATGTAATGACCCAGTTCTGATAACCTTTTTACCTAAGTAACCTATATATTCTGTTTTCAAATTAATACTTTGGTTAGACAGAAATCACTTTATTTTCTTTATAGCTGCAGAAGAAAAGCTGTCAGTGTGTGTGCACATTTGCAGACTCAGGACAACACTCCTAGCTTTGTAAATTTACAGATATTAATAGGTCATTGTGTTGCAGCACAGCGTGTTAACTACTGCACAAAGTCTAAAATTCAGTAATAGCGAGTGTAATCCGAGCCTGTCACAGCCAGGTAACCTGTCTTAATCTCTGCTTTTTTATTCTGTAGGTCAATATGGGAGATCATTGAGTAAGTACATCCGACATTACGAAGGCCTGTCCTACGATACAAGCATCTTACACAGCAAGCATCAGAGGGCTAAGAGAGCTCTGTCCCATCAGGACCAGTTTGTTCACCTGGACTTCCACGCTCATGGCAGGTCTGTCAAACCTTTATAACCAATGCTTCCCACAGTTTGAAATATACATGAAATATGCTGGTATCTGGGTGGAAAATCCTTGTATTACTTATGGCACAAAAGCTATAGGAACTAGGACAAGACATTGATTTTCAAAATCCTTTCAATTCCAATTCACATTTCTCAATGTGATTCTGATTTGATATGCACTGTAAAAACTGTTACTTAGATTCAACTCAAAAAAATTAAGGCAACATTTTCCAACTACTTTTTGTAAGTTTAGTGAACTACTTGTTAT
>JAZGTI010001895.1:0-40124 GCA_036877585.1 Botia kubotai | reverse complement strand
ACTGATACTGGATTCCTCCAGTGTATCGACATCGATACTGCCCTCGGTGAGGGACTTAGATGTAAGGGACATGATGTCAAGTGGTCAAATGCTAACACACTTGTGTCTAGACTCTGACTCTACAGGCCTGTACACTCGCGTATTTCTGCACTATCACACTCTCGATCACGATCGCTATTACTCGCTTTGTAAACGTATCTCCGCAGTCAATGATTTTCCTCGCCTCCGCTCAGATAATCACTGAAACCCACGAATTGATTCGCTGTGTGCGCGTTTTATATAGGCAGTTGTGGAACCCAAGCATTATGACGCAATAATACTCGACGAATTCGAGGGCTGTTCACTCAACTCATTCTAAACTTATTTTATTGACTTTTTAAAAAGTTTTTCTTTTTATTATCAGCTTTAAGTCCCAGAGTGCAGCAAAGTTAGTTTTCTATCTGAAAGTCGCTCTAAACTCTGTGAATTTCACCTTATAAAGCCAGAGCAGCAGGGAAAAAACGGCGCAACAAGAAACCTAATATTTAAATAGAGGATTCTAAAAATCAATTCTATTAAAATTAATGACTGTTTGACTTAGAAATGTAAAAGCAAATTAGAAACACTCAATATTATTCACTACAGGGTACAAGGGCTTATTTTGGTGGGTACACGGGAGGCTATATTTATGCTAACTTGTTACTTATTAACTTTAATATAAAGATTAAGTACATATAGGCAAAATATAGACTTTCCATCAGTACCAAGTACTAAAAGGGATAGTTCATCCAAAACGACATTTTTACCATCATTTACTTACCCTCATGTCATTCCAAACCTATATTTTTTTTTCTATTTCCTATTTTTTTTCTTTCTGCGGAACACAAAAGAATATATTTGGAAAAATGTCTCAGTGGCTGTGTGTCCATAAAATGGAAGTCAATGGGTGCCACAATTTGGTTACCAACATAATTCAAAATATCTTCTTGTGAACAAAGTCATACAGGTTTGGAATGACATAAAAGTAAGTAAATAATGAATATGTTTTTATTTTGGGGTAAAATATCCATTTAAGTGTACTTTTGGGAAGTACATAAAAAGTGGATGTTTGAAAATAATGTTTTCTTATTTTTAGTTTAAATGAAGTATACTAACAGCACACTTAATTAAACTTTTTTGTATGTGTGGTACATGTTTTTCATGTTCACACTTTTTAAAAATAAAATGTAAGGATACAAATGTACATTTTGGCAACAAAATTTATATTATTTGGACACATTAAAGCACTAAGCTGTTTTGGAATGACCCTTTTGGAGGTTTTTATACTATGCTAAACAATAGTTATTGTTTTCCACCCATCATTATAGAAGCCTGTTGACATGAAAAGATTTGAAGCAGAACATGATTTTACAGATGAGCTTTTCAAATAGTCAGAGCAATTAAAATGTCCTCACAAGTAGGTGTATGTCACATGTCTGTTTTTTTCTGTGGTTCTAGTGTCATGTCTTTTATTTTGAAATCAGGTTTTGTAGTCCATGTTCCTGGTCTTTGTAGTTTTTAGTGTTATCCAGCACTAATTATGTCCAGGTGTTCCTTGTTTTCCTCTAATAAGTGTATATAAACCCCCTGTTTCGCCTTTGTTTCTGGTCTGTTATTGTATGTATTTGTACGATATTTGTATGAGAGACCTGACTTCACCCACTCTCACACAAATGTGCATGACATTAGATTTGAAGAAAAGTATGATTTGGCTAATTTATGAACGTTTTCATTTAGTGAGGACACACATAGCACATAAAACAAAAATACTGAGCTACAGACATTGAAATATTTCTTGGTCTTTGCTGTGTCATAGGCAAAATTCCCTTTTTCAATTTAAATTCTATTTAATTTATATAGTGCTTTTTACAGTGTTACATTGCTTCAAAGCAGCTTCACATATAATGAAAAATAAAACGGAACAAATGTCAGACATGTTCAACACAGAATACATAGTATTATTGCAAATAATACGTGTGAGATGTATATTAATAAAACTAATTAGGCATACTAGGTTTATAGTAGATTTATGAATAAAGGGTTAACTGAACCGATTAAAACTACAATATTATATCAAGCAAGATATGCTGTTCCAGCTTACATGGAGCTGGCATATAAAAAGATAACATCTTATGGGACAGAGGTATAAGTGATGTGCAATAGTACCATCAAATACAACACCCAAAAGTAAAATACATACATACATAAAATATATACAATAATAATACCTGAAAATTACACAATGAAGGAGAACGAAAGAGAACTGGAGACAAAGGAATAACAAAATAGAAGCGTCTTTAGGACTGTAATTATATAATTTTGCTACATTTATGCATTTGGCAGACGCTTTTATCCAAAGCGACTTACATTGCATTATACTGTACATCATTTCTGAGTATGTGCAATCCCTGGGATTGAACCTATGACCTTGCATTGTTAACGCCATGCGCTAACCACTAAGATACAGGAAGGCTAGAAGCAATATTAACAATTTACAAAAACCTAAGTTAGATGTCAGCAGTCTCCCAGTACGCAAGCCAAGCTACTAGGGCGACAGTGTCAAGAAACCAAAACTCCAATGATGTATAGATGGAGACAAAACCTTGGGAGAAACCAGGCTCAATCGAGAGGGCCAGTTCTCCCCTGGCTTATAAAAGCTGCAATTAGTAACTTTCTTGGATATAAATGGAGAGTTAATAATAATGATTTATAATTATTCATTCATTTAAAACTGTCAGGTCTATTTATATCTAACAATATGTCAGGCACTGAGAAATGTTAGCAATAGAAATAGCAACAGAAGCATAATACTAATTTCAGCTATAACATCACACTGCTGTGCCAGGCAACAAAAATATAGACTCTAACTAGACAGAAGGTAGGTATGTGGACAATAGTAAGTTTAATAAAGAAATCCATCAAATCCTGATTTTACTTGAGCAGTTATTTAAAGGGGTTTTGTTATGTTTTCACTTTTTCAGCTTAGCTAGTGTGTAATGATGCTATTTGAGCATAAACAATATCTATAAAGTTACAACGCTCAAAGTTCACTGCAAAGGGGGATATTCTTTTTAACCAAAATCACTTTGTTACTTTTTAAATTAAAAATATTCCTGTTTTCTAGCAAGCAGATTAGCAGTTTGTTTATTGTTATAATATATCTGTTGTGCCATCAGTTAACTAGTTACAGATATGGCACCCCATGTTTAATTTTGATTATGTTTTGGCTAGGTCTTCTGTTAAGGCAGTCAGGAGCTTTGCTCAGCTTATTTTATTGTGTGACAGCAGCTTTGAATTTGCAAACAGCTCTTGACCTCAAAGGTTTAAAAGATCTGTGATTTACTTTTGAAACACGAGGATGACAAATTTTGGTTTAAATTGTTCATATAATTTACAAAGAATTCTTCTTGTGCTTTTTGAATGAGGTATTTATTTCATTGCTGTTGAGTGCACTTTCAGTGGCCTCTGAACAAGTGCTGCAGTTCAAACTGTCCAATATAGGAGAGGGCATTATGAAGGTGACAGTGAAAGAATGGTATTTCTATGTCATATATTAGAAAAGATTCTATTCAGTGTTTTGACTTTTGGCCTTAATGACTTGCTTTAGTGAATCCACCAAAATTGAGATCATGGGCATGAGATCAGTTTAGCTTTAATAAGGTGATATGTCCTTAAATTAGTTTTCTGTGTCTTTAAGGAGCTTTTAAGTTAGTTACTGAGACCATTTATTACATAAATCTGCTTTCTGAACCGAAGCCTTTAGCTTCTATGCTGTGGTTAAACCAATTTGTCCTGTAAATGTACAATATAGTGGTATACAGTCAATATTTTTCAGCATTTATACAAATTTGGGCTGCTGTTTTATTCAGTTTTTTATCTATGCAGGTATGTGACAGAACACAATTAAGTGTCCCAGTTCATAATGTCAATATGATGGGGTCATTTGTAAGCTATATTATTTTTTTTGATGCCGTTGTTCGTGTCGGCTCCATTCTTGCTCCATTCTTCATTACTGTGTTTTGTAGTCAACCTATAACCTTAAAATTTCCATCAAATTTTTTGTTATTCCCTATTAATACTTTATCTTGTGTTAACCTGCAGAGGGCGCCTCTGAGGAGATTCCAGCCACATCCAGAGATAAACAACCACATCCAGAGATTTTTTAAGCCTGTTTTAAAATTCATAGAGGTTTAATTTAATTTTATGCCACATTATTTATATTTATTCATATGTATGTATGTATGTATGTATGTATGTACTGTATGTATTTATATATGTATATATATATATATGTGTGTGTATATATGAAGTACATGTACTTCATTACATAGGAAAATGCGAGCAAATCTTTAAATTACAACATAAGCAACCAGTTTCCTCAAACGGCCGGGGATGGAATGTACAGTCTTCTGCGGGAAGTCGTTTTGGATATTGCTGAGAACCTCTTGTGGCCGATGGCTGTACTATCAACAAATATGAAATCCTATTTACTATCGTCTATTTAGACACCGTTTTCATAACTCCAGTGATACCACAAGTTCTGTAGCCAATTTTTAATGCCCAGTTATTTTTCACCCACCCTGTATATATATATATATATATATATATATATATATAGTATTCTAAGTTGTATTCAATCAACTTCATACAGTAGTAATGCTTTAAACCACCAACAATGTCCTGGCATTGTGTTGGCAACTTAAAAAAAACAGTTCATTTATCCATATTGCATGTTGATCTTTGATTCTGTACTTACTGTAATTAAAATTGTTGAGACATCATAGCCAAGCAAACTGTAGCCATCCTCCCTTGAGGTCCAAAAATGTGTTTTACTGCATACGTCAACCAGTTGTTTTATAGCCTACGTTTACTGAAAATGGGCTCCCATGGTCGAAGAAAATACAGAACTCTACCTAGCTGAAAGACAGCACAACAGTCTTGCTTTTGCATTAATTTGTGGCAATAACAAAACCTTGATCTTTTTTCTGCTGTTGCCTTACAATTTAAAGACTGTAACTTTGTTCAATTGTAAGACACTTGCCTAGTGTTAATGAAAGAGGTTTGGAGTGACCATTTGATCAAGTTACTGGTTAGTTGTACAATATTCATGTACTTGAATGAAAGACTTAAATCACCTTTTTTAAACAAAGAGTTGTGTGTGTCTGAGTTGCAGTGGTAGCAACTGGACTGTAGCGTGTCATTGTCTACTGACTTTCACGTACTGACTTTCATAGCAGGCTGCATTGTGTTAAAGCATTATATTTAGGGGTCTAACCACAAAGTGCTGGAACCCTATTGTTTGTGAGGATTTTTTTATTAGGAGTCCAAACATAAAGTGCGGAAACCCTATTGTATTTTCCAAGATTTTATTGTTATTAATGGTTTAAGTGCAGTTTTTGTTAGGGGGTTCAAGCGTGAAGCTCCTAGATGGAGGCTGTAGTTCCTTATTTTGTCCACCAAAAGGTAGACCAAAAAGTAACAGGATAAAAATCTTTAAAAAAGTTACGTAACCATGATTCACTGACAATGTCTTCTGATTATTTCTTTAGTTAGGTCATTTATTTTCACTTCAGAAAAATTTCTATTGACAATAAAGCTACAGCATTGTATTAAAAAATTAAATTAAAATTTATATTACCCATTTTTCCAAACCTGCTTGAACACCAATAATTGCTATTGTTGTAACTGATATTTCTATATTTTCTTGATAATTCTGTACGTGAAGGTCAAGAATGTCAGGATGTAAATCTTAAAATAGTTTAAATAATTCAGTTTCTTTACCCTCATGTTGTTTCAATCAATATGATCTCACAACAATTGTCTTTTACATACAATGGAAGTCAATAGGATCAATAAAAACAGACTGTTTGTGACATTTTTATTTTAATGAACAATCACCCTAAGAATCCTAAGACAGACTTTGTTTTTTTTTCAGGTTCATGTCTACAGGGTATTAATTGAAAGCATGACCAATCAGAGCAGGAAAAGGTATAGTTGGAGCTAGAGTGTAGACTTTGAAAGAAATGTCCCTCAAAAACAGTTAATGTGGTTAACCCTTGCTTTAAATGTAGTAACTATTTTTCTGACAACACAATGGCTGTGATTACAAGTAGAATTTACCATAACCACTGGTTACCAACACAGCCAACCCATAAGACAGTGATACATTAATTTGAAACAAATTGGCATAAGAAATTAACAACATTCAGGAACAACCATCCACAGAGAAACCTTTTATTTTTGGTCCAAGTGTTTACTTGGGACAGTAGTATGTGACATGTTAAGTATAGTGGAGCAGACAAGTGTTTTCTGAGTATTGCAGTTTAGTTGAATACCATGAATGTTCCAATAAAGCTAAGCTTATGGTAACCACTCAGGCTGAATGACTGTGTAGATGAAGTGCCCCAACGTTTAGCTGGATATTCTGAGTGTGATTATATAGGGAATGTAACAGAATTCTTAGCCAGTCTGTCAACAAGATCTAGGCAGCTGTGGATCCTTGTTGCACATGAGTCTTTATGAATTGTTTACAGGCCGACTTGGCTTTTAGAGGTACATATACATGTTTCGCATACAAACCATCATATTAATTTTCAATTATCATTTTACAAAAGACATAACTATTCTTTAAACCATTCTTAACTAAATGATCAAATTGAAGTGAATGCAACAAATACATTTTTACAAACAATGTTCGTATGTTTGATGAATGATGGGTAATTACACCTCCCTTAAACCTCTAAACCCTCAGGTGGCTTATAAGAAACTTGTCAGCCACTGGAACACACAGAGCTAAAAATAAAAACTAAGTCACAGACATGGAATGCTACATCAGAGGAATGTGACAAGTAAAAAGAAGGTACAATTTGCACTTTTCCATGCATAAAAAAAGACTAGAAGCAGAATTTGGGGTGATCACATGTTGTAAGAGAATGAAAGACAAAAGACTTATAAGACACAGACCTCATCAACCTATAAAATCACTGCTTTCTAACTGGAAATGCTCTTAGAGGAATGTTTTTAAAATTTGGCTTGCTCTTACATGAGCCTAACATTTTTAGCAAAAGGCATTTTTTTCCACAGTCACAAGAACCATTTACTCAAATTGCATTGACTTGATGCTTTAAAGTATATGGAGAAAATGTAGCTAAACAAAAAACATAGACCTATATTTCAATTTGGCATTTTATACCAGGCATCAACTATGCAAGCAGGTAATGTTGAAAAAAGTGTGAAAAAGCTTATTAAAAAGTCGTTATTTTTTTATTCAGAGCCACCTGAGGGTTGTTCAAAAGCATGTGGAGGTCCCATATGAATGTCTAGAATCAAAGTAAATCCTTAACATATTTAAAAGATTTCATTTAAAGCAATGTTCAAGGCATTTCTCCTTTACATAAATAACAATGAAATATACATTCAAAAAACAAAAAATTGGTAGAAATTGTCATTTTTTTGAATTAGGGTTAACCAGTCCTGAGTCTGCTACATGAATGTCTTCATACATTAATGTCTTTACGCCCTCATCATTAAAGTCTTTAAAGACAATGTGTTTAAACTGATTGACAGACTGTGCTAATGAACCGATCATGTCCGGAGACTCCACAGTCTGTTTGATTTCAATGATCTCAGTTCAGTTGTGGTTTATGAACTAACATATATTTACACTGTCCATTGACTTCTTTTTTTGTTTCTTCCACATCTGGTTCAAAAATTGATCAAGGCAGTAACAAAAAATTCTTAAACATTAACTAAGTGGCGTCCACTCCTGTATGCATGAGTCAGTGAGGTCTCTCAGTGTGAAATATGTGTGGTGTAGTCAGGCAACTTTGTGATGGATTGATTGGGTAGCTTTTGAAGAGTGGAGGCCCACAGAGTTCTATGGTTCTTTAAAAAAGACTTTATCAAGCCACTGAGGACGCAGGGGTCAGGTGTCGTCATCTGTGTCCTCTATAAGGACCTTGGTGTCTCGGACCTTTGACCTGAAAAACAAGCAGAAGACCTTTAGTTTTTATTTATGAAACGAAACCAAATTCTCCTGACTTTTCAAACTGGAAATAATTTTACTTGTTTCCTATTTGCATTTTAATTTATAAGTTGTAAAGGAGCATGCACACACAATTTGTGTATGTGCATACCCTAACTAATCATTGAAATCAATTGGTTAATACTGTCTGAGCTCTACTTTCTGACCAGAGTTTTTCTAACTAGCTTCCCAAATGTCACACATGCATTACAATAGACTAAAATTTTTTCCATTGAAACACATTCATTATTTAGCAAACCTCAAAATACATGGTTCACGAGTATTATAATATTTCTGAAAAAAGAGTTAAGCAATTTTAATTTATCTTAACTATTAAAACAACTGAGCAACGTGACTAACTCAGTAAAGATTTGCCTATGCATTTACAAGTTTAACTGTGCCAATAACTGTATATAGTTAAAATTCATGTAAAAACACTATTGTTATAACTGTTAAATTGGCACCATCTGACCCCCCCCCAAATAACTGGAGCCCAGGTCCAGTAGCTCACTAAATGTTTACATTTCTAAGGCAACTTGAAACAACTTTGAAATATCTTGGATTTGCTGGAAAAAGCTTGTTTTTATTGATTTTATTTATGATCTGTATTTATATTGGTGTGGGTGAATGCATGGTGCTGAACATACTGGGAAGAGACACGTGGCCTTCTCAAAGACATGCTGTAGCTCCTCTTCCAGTTCTTCTTTCCTAATCTGTTCCTCA
This sequence comes from Botia kubotai, assembly GCA_036877585.1. Lineage (NCBI taxonomy): Eukaryota > Metazoa > Chordata > Actinopteri > Cypriniformes > Botiidae > Botia > Botia kubotai. The sequence continues at coordinate 31,360 of JAZGTI010001895.1, read as the reverse complement.
CACCATCCTCCTGATCCATCATCTGCTCTAGCAGTGTTTGGTCATCTGCGTTTAGAGGTGCTACTGAGATGTCCCGCACCGCTCTGAATTCACCACAGTTGTTCAGGTGTTCGTTTTCCAGACGGAAGAAGTTCCACACAAAGCGCCTGAAACATTTATATTATGAGGTTGAGTCACTTTGACATGTCTGCTCAAAAATTCATATGGCACTTCTACAACTTTTTAATGAAAAAGTTTTAATGTAAGTTTTAATACAAAGTTTTAATGAAATGACTTTATTAGAAATAAAATGTCCTTAATATTTGTAATATTTAGTAACTTATTTACAAAGCAACAAGGTTCTTGAAAAAGCTATATTTATAATTTAGGGTTACAGACGCTCCACCACACATCAAGCCTTTAGCCACAACAGAAAAAATAATAACAAAACTAAAAGAAGTTCATATTCTTTATGAGAACAGGCTGATAAGTCAGCAGAATGTGTATACATGTAAACAATAATACATTAACCTGAAGACTTCCAAAGGTGCAAGGACAGTGGCCAATATATCAGAGATATTTGGGTATGTAGTCACAACCCCAAGAGAAAGAGGGATGGTCCATGCAAAGCGCAAAATTACATCCTCTATTATGGCACAGTAATAATAAGCCTGTTCAGAGAGAGCAAACAATAAAATCAACACCTCCATTTACAGTTCTATGATGTTTACTGTACAAATATTTTGAAAACTGAAAACCTTGAGTGCCAATATTCCCTTGACAGTAACCAGTTGTGTGTGTAGGTTCTTACCTTCTGTGGATATACTATCTCCTCTCTGAGGAGGGTATTCTCCCCTGCATTACGGTCAAACAGACCCCAGTCCATTTTTAGGTCCCACAGTAAGGTATAGCAGGAGTTTATGATCTTGCAGGCAATCAGCAGGTAGAAGAAGACCTGCCCTTCTTGAAGATCTGATGACAACATAGAGGAAGAACATACTTTAATTTGGATGGCACATTTAACAGCATGGTTAGAAAAGGAAGACACACTGAGGAAGTATCTCTTTATACTTGTTTCCAGTGGACACAGAAAAGATCATGTTGGGTAAATAAAGGATTTAAAACAATAGCCCAAACATCCAGCAACTAAGTGAAAAATGTAACAGCTTCTCCACTTACTTTCATGTGTCTTATAAAGCGCAAAAAAGATGACCACAAAGAAAGTAGTGGAGTATTTTCCGGCATTGACAAGGTGAGGGAAGGCACGCTTTGTGTCCCGATAACGCCTCAGGCACTGCACAAACCGGAACCAGGCAGGCAAACACTGGATTACAGCTCGCACACCATATGAATAAGAATGGCAAATCCCTCCACCTGATTAGAAAACAAAAACACAGATCTGTTATTATTTACTGCCTCGTAAATGTTAGCTAGTATACTAGCTAAATGCAATAATTACAATGGAACTCTATAGGGCAAGACATTGTATTGGGATAAACATTAAAATAAACACTTAAAAAACTTAATATACTTTGACTCATAGACTATCCTACAACATTTGGACAGTGAAAAATAATTTTCGAGTCTCACCCTGTTTGATCTCCAGCTTGCCGTAAGACTCTGTCCAGTTCAGCTCCATACCATAGAAGCAGATCATGTACTCTAGATCCATCAGGACCACTACAAGAGAGTTCAGCTGGTCAGCCAGCCAGAAATCTGCAAAGCCAACTCTGTGGAACGGAGCTGTGACCACTCGAAACTATTTAAGAAAAGGTGGACAATGAATCAGAAGAAAGAATCAGAGAGATGAGCTACCACCTCAGTCCACAATATGACAGGAATAATACTTATGATCTGATGAAAATGTACTCTAATATTACTGTATGAAAAAATAATACTTTTAATGCTCATAAGATCATTCTATGAGGACACTTACCAGTAATTTAAGCAGCCAGAAGCGGGATTTGTAGTAGCACGTTTTAAAAGGGTTAATAAGGAAAAAGAAGAAGAATCCATAAAGAGCAAGAGGATTTGCTTGTATAGGGATCTTTATGTCCTTAGCGAAGAGGCAGGACAGAATACTGACACACCAAAGAACTCCAAGAAAACCAGCAATCTGCACAGAAACACAGAGAAACACAAATCTGGTTCTTCAGATGTAGAAAATGTGATGTGAATACCTAGCTGCTAAATCTCCAAAAGCATAAACAAGCTGTCACAATACTGCTTCAATAAAAGAAAAACATGTATTGGTCTTCCAACTTGAATGGGGATTATGAGTTGAGGTATTTTGAACAGAGAAGTTTCTTACAAAAGTTTCAGTTTTGCCTTTCATTAGTTAAAATATCTAAATAAAAACATAACACATTTGTATATTCAAAGAATAATCCAAGGAAAAAAATGGGCTCAATCAAAATCTTAACAAAATCTTAACAAAGTATGTATTAATTTAACATACTTTAGTATGTTAAATTAAGCATACTAAAGTAATTATTGTAGCACTATTCTATAACATTATTACCATTAATCCCTATAATATACAAACTTCCAAAATAGCTTATACATACATAGAGGCCCATTTAAAATAACCCTTTAAATGGAACAAAAAAGTTAAAAGTAACAATCACTGCATTCACTGTACAGAACTCAGAAGCCAGATGCCTAGTTACCTCAAAGAGATGCTGGTGGGACAGGTTATTGCGAGGGTTGAGCTCGAATATTAGGACGTGGTTCACACCAGCCTGCCTCCAGCCGTACGTGTTGATGCCCAACAAGAACAGGAACTCGATGAGCAAGAAACCACCCCGATAAATTCTGACAAGAGGCCACACATTCTTCTCTTCGCTTGTTACCAGCTTTACTACACCTACAAAAGTGCAAACATTGAATTTTTAAAAATGACAAAACTCCTGAACCCTTGACTAGGGTATGAGGCTCTGGCCAAAGGGCTTATGAGAAGCTATAGTTTACCTGTGATGATGACTGTGACTGTTAAAGCAATGAAGACTCCACAGTACAGTCCTACTCTGAACGTTGTCCATGATGGCGCAGGCTAAGATAAAAAAAACAGTATTGAGATGTTAACTTCATTTTAATGGGGCATTTTAAATGTTATAAAAAAAAGTTCACAGGTCACAGGGTGTGGTACCTGTGCAGCACCCAGTGGGGGCACTCGTAGCCTCTTCATGGCTTTCTGTCTGTCTCCTCCTTCCAGCTCTGTGGTGACAAGGGCCTTGGGGGTTTGAAAACATGCTGTTAAAACTCACTAACCACTACTAGCTGATCCGCCAGTTACAATTTTAGGTTTGCTTTTAAAATGTGAACAAGTCATATGAAGTAGCTTAAGTCATTTGGCTGTGAGTGGATTATACAACGCAGTACCTCGGTTTCAGAGATGAGCTGAGTGATCTTTTTACAGGTGTAAAAAGGGGCCACTTCCACGTGGGCCACACGCCAATCTGCCCCTCGCACTGTTTCAAAGATCTTGTCATGTTTCTTTAAGATCTTCCTGAAGCCAGTGAAGTTAAGATTCTAGAAAAAAAAAAGAAAGAAGAAAGCATCAGAAACCATCAGAAGGTAGAAACCATCAGAATGACATCCTCAGATGACATCACTTAATATGAATTTTAAACAGAAGCACTGCTTGAGAGACTGACAGAAGAGGCAATCAGAAATCAGAGCCAAGTAGAAAAGAGGAACTGCTTAAAAAATACAACTTAGAGAACAAGTTATATTGTGTGTAAATATACACGAGACTCCACGTGGAGTTCTCCAGATGATGCTGGAAAAAAGCTGGGGTTAGACATGACATTCACACTTATTCACATTTACTGGCTTGCTCATCACCCTGCTTATTTTCAAAACAACAGACATCTCCACTGTTTTTAGACCTGGTAGTTCTGCAGCAGGATGAGGCTGAGATAGAACTCGCTGAAGGCCAGCTGCAGGTCTTTGATATTGCGATGTTCGCAGCGCTCCTGCTGTGAGAGGTGGAAGACGGTGCGCCGCCGCCGCAGGCCCGAGGCTCGGCTACTCTCCCGCTGCGCGTCCAGAGACGACTGCAGCTCATTCTGCAGTGTGGCAAAACGTCGCTGTGCTTCTGCCAGCTTCTCTGTATCACAAAGGAGGAAAATGTTGTCAATGCAAATCAGTTTGTGATGCAATTATTTGCAAAAAAAATGGAAAGTTTGCTCTTGTAAACTTTCACCAAAAACGTTCTCTGCCTTTCATATCTTGAATTTCCAGCTGGCACCAAAGCCTCGTATTCTAGTAGGCAATATGCACTTTTCACAAACAAATTATTTTTTCTGTTTTATTTGAAATGTGTTACACTATATAGGTAAAATAAGTTCTAAAGTTTGTTTTATAGCTTTAAATAAATCATTGCTGACTGATTATAAATTCTCTGAATGGATCAGAAACTAATTTATGTGTACACAAGCAGAAGGTAGAGTAGGAACAATAATAAAGTTTGCAGGAGAAAGATGAAGGCAGGAGGTTATTTTTTGAGTTATAATAAAGTAATAGTTAGTAGTGTTAATTGAATGCCAATTTTGTTTTTGACAGTCATAATAATAAATTTAATGTTTGTTTTAGCAAAGTTTAATCTCAGTGCAATGGGTAATTTGTCACTGTAAATACAAAAGGAAACGACGTGGAGCAGACATAAAAAGTACGATTTACATCAAACAAATCCAATGTTTACACTTGGTTACCTGAATAGAAAGTGTTGATTTTGGCCAGCTCCTTCTCACATGTTTGGAAGAACTTCTCCTCAAACTTGGCATAGTATCTCTTGACAGTGTCTTCATCTGTGACTAAAAGCAAGAAGCGAGTTTAAAAAAGTGACTGCAAAAAAACAATACAACAATACAGCAACATGTCCTACATAGAAAGACAAGATAACTTACAATTCAAATGTCTATGACTGATGTGTGTATTTGATAGATAGGTAAAATAAGCAGTTACGCTCAGCAGTAAATCTGATACATGTGATAAACTTTGATAGTGTGAATATGACCTCTGAATCTGGATCACTGGCTCAAAAGTGGTCACAAAAAATCTAATTCTGAGTTCACATTACGATTACATTTGTTCAGAAGATTCCAATGAACCTTTTTGCAAGTGAAAGCTTATTACAAACAGAAACATAGAGAGGGTGAAACAAAGTCATTAGCCAGGGTGACAACAGAGGATTCTGTCACATTTACCAAAAGGAAACATTTTTTCTACCTATAAGAACTACCTTTTCTACCTATTTTGCCACCACAAGAGCAAAATCACCTTAGCAAACTTAAAACAGGACAACGAAATAATGGCTTTTAACTGAATTCTAAGCCAGAATAATCTTTATTTATTGCTAATAAATCACATGAAAAATGTACTGTTATGATAATGTAATCCGTTCTAAGTGAATGTTTAATTTAAAGTGCAGCTCTTATGCGTGTTTTGAGAAGTGCTAGTCAAAGTTAATTAAGTAAATGTGCTTATAAATCACAACAATAACAACAGTTCACGGGTCATGGCTTTAAACATTTACAGTAAGAGGGCGTGAGAAGTGACCCTCTTTCTGTTGACTGTAAATACTGTGACACCATAGAGACGTAACAGTGTGACATTCTCCTCTAACGGACAAAACACAGATCGCACTGACAGTGAGCGTGGCTGACGATGTCCAGACTGACAGCCCATGAATCACTGTGACTGCTCACAAGCACAAGTGTTCCCATGAACACACTTGAGGAAATGACTCGGTGCCTAAAAAAACCTGTGAGAACATTTTTAACAGAATTGTCGGGGGTTTTTCACACCTGTCAAGGGGAGAGATGCACTATGACTAACATTTAAACACTAGAGGTTAAACTACACTACAGACCTATGTAACATGGTGTGCAGACTGAATTCACTATGGTAAGTGAGGAGGGAAAGGAAGGTTTACTTTACTAAACACATCTGTTCACACTCAGGTCACATAATAACTGCCCTCTGAAAAACCAAACACAACATGATTCTCAGCTGAGCGCCTTGAAACAGTACACTTACAAAAACAGGCCCTAATCCTACACTTCCACAACAAACACTGTTTGACTGACAAGATCTTATTACCAGAATCAGCTGTGTCAATGGAAAAATTATGGCCTTTTTATCATTTTACAAACATGTTTCATTCTGCCTGGATTTATTAATGGTAATGTTATTAATTATTTGACAGATAAGATTTATCAAGATCTGCCTTTTTGGTCAAAGTACCAAACCAAATCATTTACAGAGAGTTCAAAATCCTTCGTGGGTTAAATATCTCTCTAAGCATGCTGTTGCAAGCAAATCAAAATAATCTTATCGGTTACTATAAAACAGCACCAGAATGTTTATTATTGGGCCAAGTAAAGACAACAACAATCAAAAGTTTTTGTAAACAACAGTCAACAGTTTTTGTATACAATAGGGAGTGAAGTGTTTCTTGTTTAAAATCAAAACAAATAGTTTGATTAGTCCTAATCGAGTGTTAACACAGGTCTATTTCATATGGAAGCCCTGAACCATGGTGAAGAAAAAAAAATTGTATCCCTATCTTAAGTCCTAAGATTTTTTTCTCTATTAAAAAAGTTCTCTCTTTTTTTCCTCTTCTTTTTTCTTAAGAGGTTACACAACAGAAAAAAAATGGCTAACTAGCTAACAATAAGTATAAGGTACCAGTATTGGCCACCAGATGTTTTTATAAGAATGAGTTCTTGTGCTTACAATGCTTTTAATATATCTTAGAAAAAATTATTGACAAGGTTTTGCAAACCTTAATCATGTCAAAAATTAGAAGACAGAAAAAAATCTCTTAAGACTTGGGTTTAGGAAGGAGCAAAAAGGATAAAAATTGTTTCATGTTGCTGTTCAGGGCATCCGTAACACCAGCCCTGCAGTCAGGAGTCTCTCTCTGTCCTGATTTAGGTAACCCTCCCCAGTGAGACATTCAGCTGGGTCATTGTGTCTGGCCTGCTATGAAAACACGCAGCTCAGTTTCATATCTGCTTAGCAGGGATGAACACACACAGCTCTTTCTTTCAGCTGGAGATCGTGGGAGAGAAAATAAACTACAGACTGTCTTGGGAACTCTGCAAAATCATCCAGCAAATGGCTGCACAGCCTTACAGAGAGACCTTTTGTATATACATTTTTAACACATTAATACTTTCTGTACTGTACTTTCACACTGTATAGACCACAGAATATTTTATCAAATTCACACAAAGCTACCTAAATTCCATCTAATATTACTCAGCTTGGGTGGTAAACTGCATACTGAAAAGAAAACACACCATTACGGAATCTATAGATTATCTCACTCTGTCAAGCACTGACAAATGAAGACTGTCATAATCGGGCTTAGAACTTTGCAGACTAAAACTCTTCAAATTAGAGGTTTCTAACTTCATACGCCTGCATTTTTGACATTCGTCATCAGAAAATTCAGTACCTTATTACACAAAACCCTGGTCGTGCAATTTCCCCCTCAAAATCATAGCTTCACTTAAACAATCCTATTAACTACACTTACCACCACCCAGAAAACCCACAAACTTTGACAGAAGATTACAGTTATTTCTAGATAATCACAACTAGCTTCACCTTACAGCTTAGACAAACACTCAGTGTGCAGGATTATGGCTTGCTGAGAGCTTTAGCCCTATTGTAGGTAAAATAAGCATCTGAACGTATGTTTGTGGTATAACCTTTGAATCACTGCTTATCTGAGAGTTGGAACAAGCTTCCATAAGGTTCCCATCAGCTCTTGGGCTAAGCTCTAGGAGTGCTAATAGATAGCATGACATTACAACTGAGACAAAGGTTTTATTATCACTTAGGTTTAGACAATATCACGATAAAGATAAAAAATTCAATTACATGCTGGTGCCAATAGTAACTGTACTAGTAGCAAGGTAACCTCAGACTGAATCATTTCAGGACAGCGTGTGTCATCTTCGGTTCACTTACTGCTATCAGTTAAGGGTGGCATCAGCTTTAGTGTTTGACACACAGAAAACTGTCAGACGTGGAAACTGTCAGCTTGTAGTCATTTATAACAGGAACAAACAGTCTATAACTAAGGTGATGTCATTGGGACTTTTTACAGATATGCAGGCTAGTTGTTGAATGTATGACCTTGGTATAAATTCTGGACTTCAATGGAAGGTCAACAATGTCCGACAACAGAAGTTTAAATAGAACAATACCTGGCACTGGCAGACATCTGTGACTAATTTGACCTTGGGAATTTTGTGTGGATGTAAAACTGTGAGGTGCAAGACAGACTAAACCTGAACACGCCGGCTTGTCCTGCGCATTTGCAATACAATTGATTCCAATTGTGACACATTACAATGTATCAACGTTAATATGCATCATATTGGTTAATGGTAAATATCATTAATAAGCTGTGGATTTTGCATAGGCCTGTCATTAGGCCTACAGTAACTGATATGTAAACAAAAGACAGTTATGTAACACAACATCATATGCGATTCTGCACCTGCTGAAATAGCACAAATTAAACCCAAAACAAGTTTTTTAAACATGCAGGTGAACACAAAAAAATGAGATCAGATGTTTGTTGTTGTACAAACACCAGAGACCTGAAAGCGAAGCATTTTCAGAATATGCCATTACACTCGGGTTGATGGGTTGTAAACTTCATACCAAGAAAAATGAACACGTGGAAAAAATAAGTTTAACTGTGTTCTAATCAGAGACACTGATGCAAACTCAGCGCTGTGCTCTGTTCTTATCTGATAAAACTCTGACACCCTGTGAGGTTGCAACACCTGATGCTAACCTTCGACCCTCCTTTTTATTGATTACCACCAGTTTTGACTAATTATTGATTTAAACTTTTTAATTATGTTAATTAACTGTCCTGTTGAAGTATGTACAACATATCAACTTAGAAAGCAAAAGACTGTTACAGACAAAAAGCACAGACCCCCATCTAATATGATCAAACAAGGGCTCCCCCCGACCAAACTTAATGTTCATTGATAAGAAAAGGTTTAGTCAAGTAAATGAAAGATTGTGAAGTCAAGCAATCTGTGATGGAAAGATATTTATGTGGTAATTACGAAATTAAAGGACATCACGTGTTTTTCTGAGAAGGTAACAGATGTCCTAAAAAGGTGACATGCAAATTCTGAGTAACTGACCTCAAATATCGATTTGAAACATAAGTATAGCTTAACATTTGTCACTTCACATGGCCACTCACGCTAGATAAATTTGTGCTATTTTTAGGAGCATATCCAAGTTGGTTCGAGTGTTGAAGTGTGGACATGGTGGCAAAAAAACACTATGCTAAGCATGCCAGATCTGATAAGTCCCTTCCACATCCACAGCATCTGCGTGCATCTTCTTAAAGCCTACATTTTAAAGGCTTATTATTGTGGTTAAATTTTTTTGTGATGTAGAACAATGTTAGCAATGTTGCAAACATGCGACTAGTTGACTAATGGCTTAAATGAACAACTACCAGTTGACTAGAAAAATTTTTAGTCAGGAGCAGCCCTACATCAAACCAAGAGGTTTAACCATGGAAATGGACCAAACCAAATGTTTACAGTACAATCGATTTTGATTGAAAAATGTACAAGGGACAAAAAACACTGATTACACTGGCTGGTGTGAAGAGTGCGTTTTTTTAAAAATTATATAGGGAACAAAGATCAGGTTGAGGTTAGGGTTGTAACGGTATACCGGTATGACAGTGTAACGCATTTTGAAAGTGCACAGTTATCATACCGTGAAGATTTGCATATTTAAAATTACAAAAAAAATCTCATCTGTGCATATGGAACTTCTTTTTACTTCGCTGCTAACACTCTAAACTTGCTTACAGCGTACGCACATGCAGCGGAGAAAACAACTGAGACAGTAGCTGTTTCTAATCTCCATCCCCAACAAAAAAAAAATCTGAGATGCAGAGGGAATCTCGGTTGTTGTAAACACGGAATTTACTGTATAATGTGGATGTCACATAAAACATGCATCAGATGAATGCTTAAATCAAAAGTAGATATGATATATATATGTGAATATTAAAGCGCAAAGAGATAATAATCTATAATCTATAATCTTATTATAATACATAATCTTTATATATTTTTAAGGAATATCATGTTTGTCCATAATATATAATCTTTAAATATTTTTAAGGAATATCATGTTTGTCCATGTTTTAATGTGGTAAACTTCTGTTGTACAGCACTTCCATACTTGCATTAAAATTGTTTCAAGTTTGTTCAGGGAAAAAACTTTATTGGTAACTGTTACTGATAAGAATACTATTTAATACCATAAGCCTTCAGTGATGTTTTCTAGAACGATTATCAATGCTCATACCATTACAAACTTGTGCTCTTAAGGTGTGAATGCCCTCTACATACAATTTATTTGAACTAATGAATTAAATTTAGTTTTAGTTCCAAGAAAAACATGATTCCAGGTGGACTTTTCCATACAGCTATGGGGGCAACTTAGGAAAATACATGCAGCTCAAATATGTAATATTTACCATCAATTGATGGGGCCTGATCCTGGGCAGAGTACAGCATTTCTTTAAAAGCCTGTGGAAAAGAGAAGAATATGAGACACCACTTCTAGAGGTCAGACAATTGGCTTTCATATTACACAGCAGCATGTGACTGGCCCAGTGCCCATGCTGACTGACAAGGGAACTTCTGCCAGGATGCAGATGGAGTGAGATAGAAGAGGAAGTACTTAAACTAAAAGCATGATAGAGGAAATGGCTGTTTTTAACTTTGTTCCATGGATTTCATTTCTAGAGTCAAGGAGTGGATACACCTTCTATGTGAACTGCACAGGGTCCTTGAAAAACGCATGAAACAGCAGAAAAGTGGACAATGCATTGGATACTACAGGGGTTACTTAGAAAAACTTTGCAAACTCTCCAATTGGAATAGAAATGGTGTTATATTATTCTGCACTACATTTTCTTTTGAATAAGTTTGTGTAGGTTTGACTTGTCATTTACAGCAGACCAGGTCAAAGTTCATGTATACTGCTGTGAAGGAACATGCAATAGCTTGCATTTGAAACCTAAATCAATAACAACACATCAATGTTTTGCTGGGCCTCTGTTAGTCATCACTCCTCATTGTTACATCACAAGATATTGACAAGAGGAAAAGATCAAATGAAAAACGGGAGCTACTGCTGCCACCAAGCTTTTTCTGAATCATTTTTGGCGAAGGCAAACAAGAACGTAAAGGACAGCGGCAGAGCATGTTGCATTTATGTTTTGGGGTCCAATGTCACATCTAACATGTTACCCATATTTTATTTTTTACCTGGAGATTTTGGAGCTGAAATGGAGCTTAAAACGAATATGACAAGTGAAAAGCAATGGGTAGCATGAAATAATAATTAAACTGCTGTTTTGCAGTGCAGTTGTCTTCTGCAGGCCAATGTCCAACCACAAAAACAAAATTCTGTAAGCAACACTCGCTCAGAGGGAACTGAACAGGTCAAGGTTCAGGAGAAATAAATCTAACTAAGGGATGTTTACTAGTTCTACTAGCAGGTCTGCACAGCTCTATGTACAGAACAGACTATGCTGCATTCCCCTCACTGCTCTTGACTGTACACAGCTACTATAGTGTTTTCCAAGCTGATGAGACAATGTTTTTTCACTTCCTCTTTTACTCTGAACACACATAAAACCAAAAAATCAGCAGAAACCCTCATATCTTCAAATTAGCTGATATCACCTTTGTCTAGGCTGACAAATAATTTAAAGGTCACAGCTAAATCTAAAAATACAAGAACAAATCCACAATCCCTGTAGTGACATTGTCTCTATAAGTGTTAAAAAAAATAGAAGATCTCCTGAAGATGGCAAGTGGGAATAACATGGTAGACATCTGACTGGAAACAACATTGTGAAGCAGAAAACAAAACCCTGTTAAAAGTTAGATCTGTTTTCAAGATTTATATTTGATTTGGACATGCATTCACTTGCACACTCATTTACCAACAACACTCTGTGTACAACTCTCAAGTATGAATAATGACTAATTAATTAGCAAATGTCAGAGGGGAAGCAATAATCTTATTATGCGTAGGTCATTAAACCCTGAAGGATCTCCAGTACACTAAAGCCCTGTTGACTCAGAACTAGTCCACTGTCAGAGACAAAGAAAACTGCCTCCTATGCATTCATGTGAAATAATGTAGTCTGCAATGCATTGCTTTTTAAAGCTCTGTATAATCACAAATGTGTTGTAAAAGAATGTCACACTACAGATAATTACAGACCAGAAAAACAAGGCAAACAAGGTTTTGCAAGTTAAAGCAATACAACTGGATCACACGTTATCTGTAATGTTAAATACACTGCATCTTCCCCAAAAAACAATGCGGTCACTAAAAGTATAACAAACACAACACAATGCCAGATTTTGGTTAATACCGTAGCAGAACAAGATTAGATTCAACAGGCCAGTTCTTAAAGAGTAAAGGCTGACAACATTCAGCACGACATGAAAGTGTGCAGTGACTCTCATTCAATTGTATATTTAGATCTGCACCCCATGAAATACAATTATTGACAAAACTGAAAGATCATGAGTTGTTGTTAAATTAAGTACAGGGACCCAGTGTATAAACAGGTATCCTTTAAGTAACATACAGAGGATGGTTCCCCCTGAAACGGCTTAGTTAGTAACACCCTTAATTGAATCAGTAAATATATAATATAATAACTACATTAACAAACCACCACTGTTCATGAGCAGTGTGAGACACACGGACTGATTCACCTGCATCACTTGTTCACACACAACCACATTAGCTTTCAAGCTACCAGCTTTCAGTTACTAACCCTAAATCGACCTAACAGTTATTAATCACATACATCCAAAAGTAAATCTGCCTTCAACCTTGTCTTTATAATAACAGATGACTGACTATTAGACTAGTTAACCCAGATAAATAAAACCGAGGCGCAAACAGCTCAATGTTGCTTTCCTTCGGCTCTTACCTCATATTGAATGTATTGCTTCCTCCACTCCGGTGTGATGTGGGCAGAAAGGTGCTCGGTAAATTTCATTTTAATGAATATTTCGGGACGTTTTTAACTGAGGAGAGAATCGCGCTGCTGGAAAATTACCAGTGAATCATCGCGATCTGAAATCACCCTCAGATTAACGACTGTTTTTCGCCGCCACGCGAAACACATTCAGGGGCAAATATTACCGTATTTACAAACAAAACCCCCAAATGTTTCTCATTATCCCCTCGTGTGTTTTTAAAGTACTGCTGGTTGGTGACAGCAGTGGTATAAGGGGCTACAGGAGCTCTAGACAGCGGCTTTCTGTGTGATATCTGAGGCTGCAGCTCCTGTAGCCGCCATTATCGTCGGAGAGTGGCGTCACAGTGCGTCACAACAGAGGATGTTTTCCAGCTCTCTAGCGTGGCTCAAGCTGATAGCTCACCATGACTATGACTCTTAAAATAATTACTGTGTGCATTACAGAAATGCTAAAGGAAGGGCAGATTGTTTATAACGACTTATTATTTTCATACAACGTGTATTTAAATCCCCCTCCCCGAACCACCTTATTTATCATGACAGTTTGAAACAGTGTCTTTTATCAATGTGTGGGAGTCCAAGGCTCAACCTGTAAGGCATTACAAGAAAAAACAGATGCATGCAGCTATATTCAAATAAAGGGCTGTGCATAAAAAAATAGGTGCATTGTGACTTTTAATAGTCTTATGCGCATTATTTTGCCCTGCTAAACTGCAGTTTGTTAAGGTATGTAAATTAAACAAGATCTGTTTTATGGATATTATTTCTGATCGCACTTATTTCTGGAAAGTTGTCGCAAAAGGTTTTTAATATGTTAAATATTTACGTAGTCTGATCTGTCAATATTTTGTTTACACTCATTCAGTATGTTATTAGTTTTTCACAAAAAAAAACTGTCCTCAAAAAGTCAGCAAATACATGTATTTATTAAACAATAACGGCCAAATTAACAGAAACAAAGGGTGTAGAAAGTGCATGTGATTACTGTACAACTGTAAGCAAAAGATGAGCATATAGAAATCAAATGAACACAACATACAGTATATTTTAAAATAATTACAAAAGATTCTGCCTATTTCTTGTATATTTCAGAACGTATAATATTTAACATATAGAAAACGTATGTGTAATACCTTTCACAGACAAATCCATGTCAAAATTCATGTTTTATTACTTCAATACTGAGAAATAAAGATGTTGGCGTAACAGACTATTTTTCTGAACACCAGCAGCACACACGTTTTCTCCACAAGGGATAAAAAGCACCATTCAGGGGCTGTGATACTCTGAAAACCAGCATGAAATTAATCGTGGTATTCCATCAGCGAGTTGTGAATCTCCATGAATGTGGGCCTTTCTTTAGCGTTTCTCTTCCAGCAGTCAAGCATCAGGCCGTAGGCTAAATCAGAACAGCAAGCAGGCTGTGGCAGATAGACCTGAAAGATTAAAAAGGAGCTCACTACTGACACCTTCTGTTTATTTTACGTTATTGCATGAATATTTCTCATCTTGCAGGGTTTGAAGGTGTAGGGGGAAATGGCTGTTTAGGAATGTATTTCTAAATGTGGTACATTATTCATATGTTAGGCATTATAGAAAGTATTAATGATTTTTCATTGTTAATTAAAGATTTCTTAAATGTTAATGAGATACTCTAGCTTTCTTGGAAAGCTGAAAAACTTGAGTCTTGAGTATGCTTGAGTCTCACCTGTTTGCTTTGGTCTCTAAAAAACTCGCCCGTGTTTTCAATCACCTGTTCATCAGTGAATTGAGCGTATGGCTGCTCTTTGCATAGAGTAAGAATCTCCCACAGGGTCACACCGAACGCCCACACATCACTGGCCATGGTAAACTTACCCTGTGGAAATACCAGAGGTCAAATAAGAAAAGTGGCAAATTTGTTAAACTTTTCAAAGTGAATTCTATGTCACTGCAGTTTTAGTTTACCAGTAGAATACTCTCCCAGGACATCCAGCGGATGGGCAGGACAGCTCGTCCCTGGATGCGGTAATAATCTCCACGATACAAGTTCCTGCTCATGCCAAAGTCAGCGATCTTGATGGTATTGTTTGTGCCCACTAAACAGTTGCGTGTAGCAAGATCACGGTGAACGAAATTCAGGGATGACAGATACTTCATTCCAGAGGCAATCTGTGAGGCCATGCTGATCAGGTTACTGTACCTACAAAAAACAGAGATGTGAGTGGTGTTTGGTACCATAACGCTAGGGTGTTGTGTGTGTCTGTTAGGGTGGTTGCTAAGGTATTGCTAGGGTAGTTGATAAGGTATTGATAGGTGATTGCTAGGGTGCTGTTGGTGATTGCTAGAGTATCACTTCATGGTTGCTAATTGGTTCAAGTCAAAAGAAATTATTCCCAAGTCTACTTCTTTAAACATCAATGGCCTGAAAAAACACCTGATGGTAGCTGTGACACCAGCCTGAACTCCTTCATCCTGCAGCTCATGGTGGGACAGGAACTGATTGAGGTCTCCATTCTCCATGTACTCTGTAATCATGCAGAGTGGGTCACTCTCAACGCACACTGCCAGTAGCCGGATGATGTTGGGGTCTCTTAACCGTGACATGATCCTGATCTCTTTCAAGAAGTCGTTCCTGAAAATGTAGATTTCCTTGAGGAAATGTTACAATGTCCTAAAATGGTCACTATGGACGGACAGCATCTGTAGAGAAAAAGCAGCGCTCCTCAGCAAAAACAGGTATGTAACACTGATTGCGGGACACCTGCCTGTGGGTTACCTTGCATTTTTGTTTGCATCTTCTCTTAGGATCTTGACCGCTACGAGCATTGGCTCATCTCTGATGTCACCACAATGGTCCTTCATGAATTCTTGCATTCCCTCAGCCTCACACAGATGAACCTAAAGCAGGTATAAACTTCTATTATTGTAACATGCAGAAGTTACGTGAAGAAAATGTTTAGAGAAAGCAACAGATCAGAACCTCTCCAAACTGCCCTTCTCCAAGTTTCTCCTTGAATGTCAGCCTCTCTCTTGGAAATTCCTCCAAAGCTCCATCTCTTCCCGGGGACAATGGCATGTTGACCACAGTGACACGGTAACTGTTTACCCCACTGACATCCACCTGACTTACTATGTCTGCCTCTGCATAGTGTGGGATTTCATCTGTAGGGTGGGCCGCAGAGGGTTCAGAGGAGGCATCGATCATTGCTGTAACACAAGCATGTCACTTACAGACATTTAGGCGTTTTTAATGTTGATTTTCAATAAAAGTGAAGAATCTTCTTGTGACCCTATACAACAACAGTTAATAGTGACCATATCTGTCAAGCTGCAAAAGGTGGAAATATCAAAAATGCATTTTAAAAGTACCCCATACCACTATATACACTTGACTCCAGGTCTTCTGAAACTATACAATATATTTGTGTGACAAATAGATATAAATTTATTAGTCACTGGAAATATTTCTCTCCCTGTGCAGCTTTCATGTCAAATATGGTGACTTTCTTTGTCAGGTTGGACTTCAATTACATCTTTAAATGTCATTGGTTTAAATGTCTCAACCACATTTGATGTCAATGACATTTGATTACAAGACACGTGAAGTTATTCACATTCAACCTGAGATGATACCTCCATATTTTATATGAAAGCTGCTGCAGAGAGCCAGATCTTGTATGAACTCCTATGAAAATTCTTCATAAGTAACAGCATACAAGTTTAGAATTCCAGACTTGTAAGTAAACAACAACAGAATAATCTTTGGGTTAACTATTCCTAGATCTGTTATACACCTATAACATATTTAGAGAAATTTGACATTGAGTAAAACTAACAAAGGTTTTCTGTAGCCTGGAACTCTGGAAGTTTTCGTAAAAGTTGTGATGGCTCCTGATAGTCAGACCCCATGGGGAATATCCGCTCATATGTGGAGTTTGATTCCACATCACTGGACAGAGATGAGTGATGGTCGCTAAAAGCTTCTCTCTGAACAGAGAGACGGGCTGTATGTTCATCATCCAGCATCCGGCGTGAGGCCTTCAACAAAAAAAATGGTGTTATCATACAATACATTAATAATTACAGATTGACTAGGGTGAATGAGCAATCTAACGTCACAGTGTACTGCCGCATACTTCAAGCTATTTCAAACATTAAGTGTTTGCGAAAGAATACCAATGTTCATTGTAAGCACAGGAAAGCAGGCTTAAGACTCTGATGTTGATGTTAAATATGATGATCTTACCTTCTCAATCATCTTCTGCCAGACCTGTCGCCATAGTATGATTATTATGATGGCTAACAGAATGACAATAATGGCCACCAAACAGCCAATCAGGATTCTGGTATTACTGTCATCGATTTTATGGGTGGGGTCATCCCCTGAAGGATGTTCAAAGTGAAACAGAAAATCAAAAGCTTCATATTTATCAGAATTAAAATCTCTTTTATTCACCAGTTTGTATTCATGAGTATTCTTGTTAGACCTCCCATGTAAGAGGGAGTGTTCTCACAACATGTTCTCAAAAAGTTATCAGAATTCGTTCTTGTGGTAACATTAGTAGAACTTTTTTAATGTTATATATCATATATATCAAAAAAGTTATTCTTGGTTTGTTAGTGGAACGTTTTTGAAAACGTTACAGAATTTAGAAATTCTGTAACTGGCATGTCATGTATTCTAAATTAGCTTAACCTTTAAGCCTATAAAATAATTTTACATTTTAAGATATTTGGGACGTTTATGGACAGTGAACATCAAACATATGTTTTGTACATTTGCATTATGCATTATGATGCACCCAATCGTAATCAACATCAGGGGGCGCTGTTGCCTGCAAGCACATGTTGTACAGCAACATGACAATAGAGTAAATAATTATTTAAAAAAACATGATAATGTATGTATCTAAACAGTTAAATAATTTTATAATTTACCTGGGTAAATATCTGGAGTTTGGTTACGTTTTCGTGGAACAAGAGAGGTGTTATACACTGCTGTGTCTAAAACAGAATTTGGGAAATAAAGCGTTTGGACTCGATCATTAGGTGATTACTACAGCATCATTAAAAAATAGTATTCAAATGCTGCATCACAGAGAAATTAAAAAGAAAATACATGTAGAAGTAAATAGAAGTAAAGAAAAACTTATGAGTCTGCCTTCTCACCTGACTGGAAAGCAATTTCACTGAACATCATCCAGATGTCGTTGAATACAAAATGGCACCTAATTGCGCTGGCCATGCGGTTGCCAAGTGCAACTGTGACAAACCGAGCACTTGGGCTGATGTTATCTACTTTCAGCTTGAAAGAAATAGGATTGGGCTCCCAGTCTGACTCTGAGCGAAAGTAACACACAGCCTGTTGGAATATTCTCACCGCATATGTGTACATGTTGTTGCTGTGGACCTTTAGAAAAAGGTTTTCCAATTAGTACAAAAAGTGCCATGCGAAGGATCATTAGATAAGAAAAGGAGATGATATATAGAAGCAGATAAAGTTCATTGGATCACATTTACCTTCATTGATGTAAAGTTTCTGATGCGATCAAACTCAAATGTCATCTCCACTGCGCCACTGGGGAAACTTGCATTAGTCCAGCCCACATAGTCATAGCCAGGCCAGACATTGTACACTTGACTCTTAGTAAAGTCATCCAGACCACAACTTCCATCAGTTAGCTGTCCTAGGCCTTCAGTCATACTTGGAGAAAAAAATTTATGTACTTTATGTTTTCATCCCCTAATGCTAATGTACATAATAACAGACGTCATTTAAGATTTAAAAGTATTTAAAGTTGTATGACTTTAATGTCTATTAGCTCTGAGGCCATGTATAGCTATAATGCTTTGGGGCATTTATGTTTAAAAAACAGCAAAAATATTGATGACTCAACTTGTCCACAGGGGCGTATTCAAGTTTGTGTCCAATAAAATGCTCTCCGGAATGAGAGCATATGAGAGCATATTCCATTCCCTAATACCACTTGCCACTGAATATCATGTTTAATGGTGGTGATAACATAAGCTTATTGACTTAAGCTTATTTTTTAAACACACTACCTGTAACTAATGGCTCCATCATACACAGTGTCATTTAAGTAGATTTGCTGGCCCCCTAAAGTCATCTGTTGGCCAGCAGGGGCGCTGTAAGAGACAAGACCATCTGAAACCAAGTATAAGAGAGGCTTTATTAAAGAGCTTTGGTAATGACCAAAAAAACTTAAAACTTAAGCTTAGAAAAGCATCTTGGAGGAAGTTGCCCCACTAAACAAGGGAAAGAAGAGATCCATAGAAAGAATACATTTTACCTAGTCGTTCACAGCCATAGAGCTCCACCCTCATGCACACGGTCATAAAGGGGTCAGTCATAGGCATAAAACGCACAAATCGAGCAATAATGGGAGGCTCCAAGTCCTTCAGCACAACATCGTAGGCATTCTTGTTCCCTTCAATTATCTGGATAGAGATAGTGAGTGTACACAGTGAATTACATAAGTTCCTGTGTTGTAACAAGCCAGGCAATCCATTATATGCATATTGTGGGCCGTCTACATGTTTTCTGAATGCATCTATTACTTAGATGACTTAGTATTTATCTTTCAGTTTGATTAGTTTTAAATAACCCTTAAAAAACCCTCTGCATACATCAGATCTTTTGAGACCTGGGATATCATCTGCTACCATCCATTATTCTTCTTTTGATGTTAGTTTTGCATTAGTTTAAAGACACATAAGGTCAAATATTTATAATTTTGTAATTGTTAATAAAATATTAGAACAGTTTTATACTAATAAGGCAGTTTAGATATCCAGCTATGTTAGATGTTAGATATTCATTCTGGGGTGCAAAAGACCATTCGCTGTAGACTGTACAGTATGCAGAATGCACCTCACCTGTCGACCCTGTCGGTCACGCCAGGAGACCCAGCGGGTGCCATCACGGCTGTACTTGATCTTGTAACGCTGGGCAAACTCATTGCCCACTCCATCTGCATGCCGTCCCTGTGTGCCGACAAGAGTCACAAAATGAAGAGTGCGGAGGTCAATCTGCAAGAACTGCTTAAGACTGTCCGGTTCAGCCATAGCGTCTGGACACCACGCCCCATCTCCATCATCAAAGTCCAATCTGGAACAACAAAAGATTTGGTAGAGAAAATGAGATTTATTGCTAGTGTTTTTATTCATTTGTGTAATAAATGTGTTGGTTATACCTGCCATATCTAGCCGCAGTGGACTCTGACCATTGGCTGGAAGCAGAGATATCTTCATCTTGAATTTGGCCTCCTGTCATCCCCAGTGGGTACCTACATAAACCTATGACATATGTAGGAAACAGCATTAGAAATATTACCTAAAGAGGCATCTTAATTATATGTCTCAGGTAAAGTTAAAGTTGTCATGGGTTGGTATCTGTTTGGATAGAATCCAAGCTTTAAACATTAAAGTTTACCAGCCTGACAGATACAGAAACACCCGACTAACATTAACTCATTACCTCCACAGTAGGTGGCATTTTGATGTGAGAATGTGTAGCTGTTCACCATGGAGGTTGTGCATATAGGTGGACACACAACCTCTGCTGCATGATTCCACACCCCATAAGCAAACATCCAAAATACCACTCTACCCCATGCATGAGGCTCCACCAACAGAACATAGAGAGACTTTTATGTTCCTGCCAGGAAAAGCTTACTGTGAACTAAATGACTTTCTTCAGCTTTGTATAGTTAATTCATTGGAAAACATCTATTAAATACTTAAAATATTAAAAATTATAATACGAATTTTTTATAATACGTGATTTTTACAGTTATTACAAAAAAGAGGCCAGACATTAGAACATTTGCCTCATGCTGTTTAAAGCCTCTGTAATATTTATTTTATTTTTTTACCAGTTTATTTCTGTATGTTATATTATACACAACACACAAACTCATTGTAAATGATGACTTCATTGCTGGCAGTAATGCAGCTTCAAATTAAATAGGCTCTACTGTACAGGTAGCAGAACTGGAAAACTTAGTGACCTAGTGAATAAATACTTCACCTCCTTGTTAACGTTATTTGTTAGCCTTGGCAGATTAAACACACTAGACCGGCAGCATAGCTTCCTCCGTGTGCCTAATGCCTAAAATCTCTATTGTCTGCTCACAGAGTTCAATCTGAATAACCTTAAGTACCTAATCTATATTTATAAATAGATACTCATATAATTTCATTTTAAATTTCATTCCCTCTTTTCTATATAAATGAGGCTTTATTTTATTAATTTAATTCTGAATTCTAAACCATGTTTTTAGGGGTTTTGGAGAATATCAGAAACAACTGGAGCTAAATAAGGGAGTAGCAAAGCAAAGAATGTGTACCATGAGAATTACTAGTAAAATCAAGCTTGGAACACTACTTCATCTGGATGGAGGCAACAAAATTAAAAAATATTAATTAAATTAACAAAAAAAAAAAACATTTAATGTTCCATTATAACATAATATTTGTCACTCACCTGGGTTAACTTGTGACTTTACTGCTTCAACAAGGAAAAGGACAGTAAAGTATTGTGTCATTTGAAACATCTTGTTGCAAAAGTTTTTTCCTAAAAAACCAAAATATTATGAATCAAGTACAAACATCATGCTAAAATGTAAAAAATAATGTATTTCAGAACTGTAGCAATATAGATTAGATATCATCACTTTGTGAAATTTTCATCATGTTAAAATATCACAAATAAAAGGACCATCTAAGTGTTTTTGTCAAAGAGTATGTAATGCCAAAACCCCACGAGGTGAGGAACAAAATGCCTCTTGTAGATGCATTTGCCCTCAGGCCAAAAAGCCCTCCGTGTATACAAATGTCCACTATGTCAGTAATGTTTATTTAAGTTGTGTGTGGGGCTTCAGTCAGCTGCATGTAGGAGAACAGTACTGTACCCTATGTGCAGTCATTTCAGGGGCTGACCAGGTAAATACTTCACTTTATGGACCATAACAGTCCAATATAGTCAACAGCACACCGTGATAAATGCATCTACATACATGATTTTCATTTGATTGTTAGTCATTTGTTATTAAACTCTCTATAAAGACTCTTTAATTATTAAACTACTTTAACCAGAATTATACAATTATATAATTTAAACATTTACCTAATTTTAAACTTAGAATACACAATATACATTTATTTTTTCAAAGAAGTGAAGCTATACTTAAAAATGCAATCTTTAAGTATAGATGCAATCTCTTTTGAATTATTGGTATTAAAAAGTGTAATCCACCCACATTCAATACAACAAACGATGACTGACTTGTTGGTCTTATGAAAAACAGTTATCTGTAATGAATTAAAAGAACCAATTAAACATCACAGAACAGTAAGTGACACTTACCGCTTTTCCCTGTGAAACACTCAGAACTAACAGATCCATGGATCAGTCTGTGAGCAGAACACAATCCTCCTCATCCACATGCTCCATGCTGAGGGGAATGAGAGGCTTGGGGCTGCCGACCCTCTTACAGGAGCAAAAATACACAGGAAAAAAAGGATACCGTCAGCAGCATGCTGGGGAAAGTCCAAGCAGTCCTGATTTCATGAGAAACAGAAGGTTTTAATTATGAAGTTCGGGGCCTTTCACACCATATTTCACTGTTTTTAGCTGATAAAGAAGGAAAAATCTGAAATACTTATTTAGGTAATGCATTACAATATAGTTTCATTTGTTAACATTAGCTAACTATATTAGTTAACATAAGCTAAATATAAACAATACTTCTACAATGTTTATTAATCATGAATAATATTATTTTAACATTAATATTTAATTTAATTTAAAAGGTTTGTTTGTTAACATTAGTAACTGAACAATGAAGTAACAATGAACAATGAAGAATTTTGCATTAACAATAGCAAACATTAAATGCTGTAAACATATATTGCTTCATGTTAGTGTTTTCTAATGCATTAACTAATGCTAACAAATGAAACCTTACTGTACTTGGAACATGTAAAACAGGAAACAAAGGTTTATGATCAATGCTTTTAACCAATGAAATGACACTCACTTCAATAATAAAGACAGAAATGTTTAGTCACTTTCCTCATTTATTCCATTATTTCCCAACTAAAACTCACTGAATGTATTAATGAATATATACTGTATACTAAATGAATGCATTTTTATAAATGTCACAATACAGTAGCCTTTAGACAAAAAAGTATTAGCACAACAAGCACAGTGTTATTATTACTTGCTACACTTCTTCCAAGAAACAAAGAGATTATTAAAGAATGACAAAGAATGTCACTATTACCATCCAAAAAATTACATTCAAGACAGTTTAAGTTTAAATTTGTTAACAGTTAAAGCCACTCAGATGCTAAAACGATTAGTGTATTTTTCTCTCTCTTTAACATTGCTAACCTTTATAATGAAGCCTTACATATCAAAACACTGACAAAAAACAAAACATAAAATGGCTGTAATTGATCAACACCAAACTTAACATGTATAGTACTGAGCTTGAACATTCTAAAACACATGCAATAATACTGGTTAGAATAACAAATGTCATTAATGTGTCACTTTGTACAGTACGTCCCTTTGTTAGTCTTGTTTCGGGCTGGACAACTACACAGTCTAGCTGCAGAGGAAGAGAATGTTAATGACCTTGTTCATGAATGTTAAAGACATTTGTTATGATGACATGATAAAGTAGGTTGTTCATATGCTGATGGTGGCACAGCAATCCAAGTGCTGTCAAGTGCAAATAACATGTATTTGAAATATACACATTACAGGTGAACTTTTATTTCACTAGGTGATTTGACAGATGTCTTGCGCTTTATACTGACACCTGATTAAAGTGGGTGCAACATCACACAAAACTAGATAGTAAAGTTTGAAGACAAACTTTGTTTGCTTGACAAAGCTCGGCCTGAAACGTGTATAATGGCTTAAAATACTTTATGCCTGACATTCTCTAATACAATGGTAGAAAATTTGAGATATTTTAGTATGTTATTAATGTTTTAACATAATCTAGTATGTTCTTAGCATGTTTTAGCATTGTTAACATATTTTTATATGAAGCTAACACATTTTAGCATAATGTTAAGATGTTTTAACATTAATTGGCATGATACATGAAACTAAGACATGTTAACATGATGCTAACATGTCTTACCATGATGTTTCACGGTTTAAAAGGATGTTAACATGTTTTAACATTTTCAGCATGAGGCTAGCATGCTTTAACATGATGCTAGCATGTTTTAGCTTGATGATAGTGTGTTGTAATGTCAAGTTTGCTTGTTTCAGCAAAAGGCTAGTATGTATTATGAAACCCATTTTAACATAATGCTATAATTAACATAATAATTAGAATGATGCTACGATGTTTTAACATCAATTACTATGATGCCAACACATTTAAACTTCATGCTGTTTTAACATAACGCTAACACATTTGAACATGCTAATTAAATTTTAGGTGTCAATTAGCATTAATTTGCATGTTTCAACGTCAATTAACATGATGTTAACGCACTTTAACATGATGTTAATGCATTTTAGCACCAATTAGCATGTTTTAGAAAGTTTTAACAAAATGCTAAAATGTTTCAACAATGTTAAAAATTATAATAATATTAACACATTTTAGTATGATGTTAATCTACATTTAGTATCAATTAGTATGAAGCTAGTATGATTTAGTATGATGCTAGCATGTGTTAGCATCATGTTAAAACATGCAAGCATAAAGCTATAACATGTTAAATCATGCTAGTATCATGCTAAAATATGTTAGCCTCATGTTAAAATGTGGTAGCATCATGTTAAAACATTGTGCGACAGACTTGTTTGTTATATGAAGACAACCTGGACATATTCGGCAATGGTTTATTATTACCTGGATTCAAAGGGATGTATTGCATCTTTCAGATTGTAATTAGTCATTAGATTTTTGTACAACTACGCAATTTTGTTTGACAGCTGAAGCTGCAACCCAAAACACCAAAGTGCAAAAATTACTTAAGCTACCCCTGCTGAAAAGACCAGCATATGTTTTGTGATGGGATTGCCAATGGGATGCTGGTGTGCTGGTGTCCCCACCAGGATTCCTAACCAACTTGACCAGCAAGACTTGGTCAACAAACTTCTCCAGCTAACAATATGTTTATACTGGCCCACCAGCTGGACTATACCCAAACCATGCTGATGTAAGCTGGTTGTTTCAGCAGGAACTTCACACACACAGTTACTGGCCCCAGCTGTCACGATCATCACTTTCATCTGTGTTGGACTCATATCCAGAGGCAATTCCAAACTCTTTGAATCCAGGTGTCTCCCGGGCGCTGAGAAATTGGTTCCCTGGTGGAGAGCAATCGCCTGACTGCTCATCATCCTGACCCTGCCCGGAGTCACAGTCCTGCTCCAGCTTCTTCTTTTCCTGGTCTGAAGCTTCTGTGAAGAAACAGAAGTTGTCCAGCCCAACCAGTCTGTTGGAGAGAGGAACGCCGCCTCGAGGGGGTGGCGGAGGGTTGGGAATGTGGTCACGTGGTACAGCTGGCATGTTGGCGCGCAGGGCAATTTCCAGAAGGCTGTCCTGGGATCCCACTTAAGACAGAAAATGGGCATATCGCCACAGTTAATGGCACAATCATTCATATGTGATATCATTAATTTACTCTGTGGCATCACTGCTCTTACATCATCAAGTTGGAGGCATTGGCTTTAGATACATTATCACCAGTTTTAAAACACAGACTTTTATAAAGCTGCAAAACTTTTACCTCTCTATCGCTATCTCTTTTTATTTAAAAATAAAATAAATAAAGTTACCTAAAGAGTTATTTTCTTAATGTGGATGACAAGTGTAAATTTTAAGCAACTGCTATAAGAGCATGCTACAAACGCTCCACCATCCTTAGCAGTCATCAACCACATACAGCGGGTAAAATAAGTATTGAACACGTCACCATTTTTCTCAGTAAATATATTTCTAAAGGTGCTATTGTGAACATATAATTTTTACCAGACGTTGGTACCAACCATGCAATCCACACATGTAAAAAATTAAACCATAAATGTCCATAAATTAAGTTACGTGTAATAATGTGAAATTACAATGACACAGAGAAAGTGTTGAACACATGAAGAAAGGGCCAAAACACCAGCTGAAATCAATTAGTAATTAGAAAGCAATCCTGCCCCAAATTAATATTAGCTGGTTCAGTCCCAATTGATGGCCTCATTACCAAGGTGTCACCACAAGAAACATCTCACGATGGGTAAAAGCAAAGAGCTCTCTCAGAACCTTTGCAGCCTTGTTGTTGCAAATCATACTGATGGCATTGGTTACAGAAGAATTTTATTCTGAATGTTCCAGTGAGCACTGTTGGGGCCATAATCAGAACGTGGAAAGAACATTGTCACCATAAACCGGCTACGACCAGGTGCTCCTCACAAGATTTCTAACAGAGGAGTGAAAAGAATTATCAGAAAAATGTCCAAGAGCCAAGGACCACTTGTGGAGCTTTAGAAACACCTGGAATTAGCAGGTACAATTGTTTCAAAGAAAACAATAAGTAATGCACTCAACCGCCATGGCCTGTATGCACGAAAGACTCCATTGCTAAAGAAAAACATGTTGAAGCTCGTTTAAAGTTTGCTGCACAACATTTGGACAAGCCTGCAAAATACAGGGAGAAAATAGTTTGGTCAGATGAGACCAAAATTGAACTCAAAATTGAACGTGTTCAATTTTAACGTATTTTACAAGCTGTATGTGATGTCTGACGTCTTGTCGTATGACTCTGCTAATTTCTGTTTATAGACATGATGCAGATGAATGATACCAAATTAACATTTCCCATGAATCTGACAGCTTAAGTTATAAATCATTATTAGTGGTGCTTGCGAAGCAATACATTCGGTGTGTAATTCATCCCGTAGGGTTTGTCGTAGACCCATGAATGAGGTGTCAAATCGACCAGCTTATTAAGGAGGGGTGTTCTATGACTTTTATAAACAATAGGGTGTACATTGTTTTTAGGGTGTACGAAAAAGTAGGCGAAAAATTCCATAGACTTAACATTGGGCTGAATTTTGTGACGTTATAGCTCCTCATCAGAATGTCGTAGAGACATTGGGGGGTGGGCTCATATCGCTCAGCTTAGTAAGCAGCAACAAATGGTGATGTTTTAACTTCATAGCCATGCCCTAGCAACCAGTTACAGTGCCCTAGCAACCACCCCATTGACTTTCATTTAAAAAGGTAAGAGGCATCAGAATGTTGTAGAGGCAAGTGGGTGGCCTCTTTTGATTCAGACTACCAAGTAGGCTTTCATTATTACCATGGAAACTGTCCAGCCATGCCCTAGCAACCATTTAGAGCACCCTAGCAACCAACAAGAATTAGCTATATCTCAGCACCAGAACATCATAGAGACATGGGAGCTGGCTCTTTTGATTTACACACACATTCGTCTATTGGTTAAACCCTGTCAACTGTCTAGCTACACCCTTGCAACCATTTACTGTACCCTAGCAATCATGTAATAAAATGAATAAGCCATATCTCAGCATTAGAATATTGTAGAGACGTGGGTGGGCTTATTTGACTTGCGCTGTCAGTGGGCTTTGGATATTGCCCTGGCAACTTCCTAACCACACTCTAGCAATAATTTAGATTACCCTAGCAACCTCCTAACATCATGAATAAGCCATATTTTAGAATAAATATCATGCTAAGTCATGCTAGCATCATGCTAAGATCATGCTAGCACCATGCTAAGTCATGCCAGCAGCATGCCATTTCATGTTAAAACATGCTAGCATCATGCTAACATTAGGCTAAGTCATGTTAACATCATGCTAAGTCATGCTAGCATTGTTTAAATATTCATGAGTTTTGCCACAGCAAACGTCTAGTTATAAACTTACTGTTGCGAATCAGGGTATGTTAAGGAGACAGGTTTGAACACTGATTTTTATGTACTTGCTCAATAACTGATTTTTGTTAATTTTAACCAAGATTACAGATTGCAGCTTTGACTTAAATTAACTGGGTACTACAATGAAATTGTGTGGTACCTAAAGATTTCAACTCGTTTGTAGATCTAGAATTGATAATTAAAGACTCACAGGGGGAGGGTTTGTGTGCTTGAGTGCGCAGCTCCAATTCCTGTACGTGTTTAACCAGTAGAGAGAGATGCTGCAGAAGTTCAGTGTTCTGCTGAAGGAGCTGCTGGACTCTGGTCTGAGCCTCTGTCCTAGCGCTGGTCTCCACCGATAGCTGCTGCTGCAGAAGAACCACCTTAAACAGCAGCAACAGCATCATTATTCTATCACTAAATGTGTCATAAAGCAAGAGCATGTTACAGATATATCTGGTACTTCGGTAAAGGTACACCAGTCTGCACAGGTCATTTGGTCATCAGATGGCAGTCATTTGGGTTACACATAAGCATAAGGCTCACCTGTGCTGAGGCAGCATGGCTCCTCTGCTCCTGCTGTTGTAACTGTCTTTGGAGAAGCTGGATTTGATGGGTTACTGTCAGAGGGCTTGAGAAAGCCTCCATCACCAGCACTGAATCTTCACAGATCTACAAGGAGATGTAGACTGTTTATTTGCTTTAACAAAGTCGTTTTCTAATACCAGACTGAAATTAGATTTTAATGTAACAGTTTGTTTCTTAAAAAGTTTAATATTTTAAAAGAAACTAAAGACACTGCCTGCGTATATGCACATATTCTTGCCATAAGTGAGAGAAGATCATATGAATGCACAACTTTATATCAAAGAACTTCATTTTGCAAATCAAAGATCTAACATCACAACCATTCCCCCTATGATCTGTCAACATAGACAGATTTCATATCTTATTCATAAGAGTCAAGCTAAAGCTCTGAAAGCATTTAAAACAGTTTTCTAGAATGTATTATTCATGATGTCATATCAGAGCTGGCAGAACACTCAGAGGCCTGTTTAAAACGCTTTTAAAACACTTTTAACAACTGGCTGAAAATCTTTTTAGCACCCATCTTTTTAGCACTACTTTTAATCATGACCCAATTTCTGCCCTATAAAACCATGTGGGATCAGCAAACTGTAGTATCTATAAATAAAAGAGAAACAGCATTAAAATATTGAATCAGACAACATTTCACTGAATTACCCTAAAAAGAATCTAATTTATGTGGAAATAAGACATTTAAACTTTTTGAGTGGGTGCTGACTGAGGTGCTATGTTTAGTCTTTAATGTCAGGACTTTACCTTTTCATCTTTCTCCAGGTAGACACTGTCTGATCTCTCAGTGCTACTGCTGCAACTGGAATCTGGTTTCTCCTCTTCTTCTTTTACCAGCCACGCTGCCATAGTAGATTTTTAATGGTATGTTAGGTATGTTAATCATTAATCAGGTACCTGTATTAATCGTACAGGATTCTTTATGTTCAGATCATGAAAAGTTGTGCATTACAATGATTTTACCATGATATAACTTTTGCTTCTTAACTGTGGTAAAATCACTGCATGTCCTTTCTTGACTTAGCAGAATAAGCAGAATAAAACAATAGCAGAATAAAACACTATATGATCAATAAAAAACTATTATGGTGTCTTTGTGCATTAACATAATTTATTTGTTTTCAAATTAATTTATCTTTACTATTCCAAAACAGATTTACAAAGAAAGGAAGTCAAAGAAATACTTAATCAGCCTAAGTATGAGTTTAACGCATATATTTAGAGCATATTTTGATCGATCCCTATAATCTTTTGATGTCATAAAACATACCTCCATATACCATATTTTATTAGTCACATAACCACAAAATATATCAAATAAACATGCCATGTAACTGTGTTATGATGATGATGATTATGGTCTGTCATGATTTGTCAATCAAATTTGTCCCCTATAAAACAATACATTTGATGAGCTTGTCATGCAGGGAGGTTCATGTCTCATGAAATTAAATGTGAATTGAGGTCACTCTGTGTTTTCGTACCGTCAGCATTGTCTAGACTTTGTTTGTGGCACACCTCAAACGCCTGCCCCACCGTCCGCACTATCCTCATGGCTTGACTCTGAACCAAAGACAACAGAAGTGACAGAAAAGCTGTTTTGGTAGAAACAGAGAAATTCATTCACATCACAGAGAGAAAGAGGAATATATAGAAGCAAGCGACAGATAAGATGAAAGAGAGAAAGTGAGGGAGAAAATTACATTCATGAGTCAATTCTACATTATAGGTGCTGTCAATGTGATGGATTAGTTCATTTCAGACCGTCCTTGATGCTGCAAATGAAATCCAAGCCTAAGAAATCTATATTGACTAGCTTAAACCTACACCAGCTTCCTACATTAGAGAATGGCTAACAGAAGATATAACCTATTGAAAATTTCCCAGAAAAAAGCCTACAAGCCAACAAAAGTTGCTTCTTTATTATATATTAAAGTTGATTTTTTTGTGTGGATTGTAATGTAAACACACTGTGTCCACAAATAAACACAAATAAAAAATTTACTACAAAATAAAGATGAATTCAGTTGTAGTTAAAACAGTAAAATAATCACAGCTATTTAATGTTATTTATTTATGTTTTATAAGAAATTACTTATATTGTTTGGACCAGGCTTTACAGTAATTGTTAGTTATGTATGTGTGCACTTCCCCAGAAACTGGACTGCCATTACACAGAAGTGTATGTGTTTGAGGCAGTGTTGGGAAAGCTTCTCTGAAACTGTAGTTTGACAAGCTAGGCATAAGTTAATATAGTTATGATACAGTTGAGCTGAAAAAAGCAGTCATCTACATTACAAGTTACTGTTAAGAAGTAGCTAGCCACATTGAAACTACTTAAAATATTTTTACATGACATTGCATATTACAAATGACTGAATAATTGTTATTGATGAAGATTTGGGGTTTAAAACAATGTAATGTAATTTTATTATGTTTTCCAAGATACATAATCAAATGTGAATATATGCATAAATGTGCAGTCAGTTTAATATATATGTATAATATATATCTCTGGAGATGTTGATTATAAATGTGATCGATGCTGTAGGACTGTTACGATGAGGTTGAACGGTTGTGTTTGTGAAACGACTGAGCGAGACACGGAACTAAACGATAAATGATATTTAATGATTCAATAAACAAAAGCAAAGACAAACACTAACCGTAAAACAAAAGCGACAACATGTGCAACAGCAGTTAAAGTGGAAAACACAAAAGACTAACCAGACGATGAACATAAAGTTAACCAGGGCGAACAAATCCAAAAAGGGGAAA